>JABSTQ010009077.1:0-291764 GCA_013358835.2 Ixodes persulcatus | reverse complement strand
TGGTTGAGCTTGGTTGATTCCTGAATGAACTAAGCAACGGGAACGACAGTCTACTTGCTCTCTTGTTCCATTAAAAAATGGCAGGCCGTTGGCGGGCTGTGTCACTTTAATTCTTGTTATCACATCAGGTCAGGGCCCAAAGTGGTTATATATACAAATCAAATCTAAATATGTCACTGTGTTGGCCCTCGACTTTTCCAGTGTGGGATATCCGGCCCCACACCGAATGAGTTGGAGACTACTGGTGTAAGTAAACACTTTAACGTTGAGTGAATACAAAGTGTGTTCTGCTTGTATGTCTTTCTCCCAAGTGTTTCTTCTATCCATTTGTGCCAGGTTATCTTCTTGGAATTTAGATAGATTGTCATTTTGACCATGTATTTGTTTCTGTTTTATGCACCATTCCTGCAGCGACCCTCAACAAGGACCAGTAGCATAAATTAATTCATTCATTCATTAATAAAAAATCTTGTCACTTCACCTGGCCATGCCATGAATATGACGTCACGCTTATGACGTCACTTACTTGCCACTTTTTAATGTGAAGCGTTCTTCGGCTAGTTTCTGTGTATGTCGTGAGCCCGTGGCCTGTGACGTCACATGACCAGTTTTCTCGCTACATTTAGAGGGGACAAATGACGTCACAATCATTTCTGTCCCGAGACCTATAAACAAATTCAATTTCCCCTCAAGATTTAGCGGGAAAATTGACATCACGTGACCTCAACGCATATTCTATTCCCCGCTAAATTTAGCGAGGAAAATGATGTGACATGACTTTTTCTCACGAGACCTATACACAAATTCAACATCCCCGCTAAATTTAGAGGAGAAATAGACGTCACGTGACATGATGTCGAGGAACCTATACTCAAATTCAGTTTCCCCGATAGTTTAGCGGGAAAATTGACGTCACGTGACCTCAACGCCAATCCAGTTTCCCGCTAAATTTAGCGAAAAAAAAAATGATATCACCTAACTTCGTGTCACGTGTCCTATTCACAAATTCAGCTTCCCCACTAGATTTAGCAGGAAAATTAACATCACATGACCTCAACCTGAACTCAGTTCCCCCAAAACATTTGCGGGAAAGTAATGTCACATGACTTTATGCACGTGACCTATGCACAAATTCAGTTTCCCCGCTAATGACTGGAAAGTCAATGGGGTGGAGTTAATGTGCTGGAGAGGATAGGCAGACACCTGGAGCCGCTGCTCGAAAAAAATGCTTGGAGCTTACTAGTGCTAAACGAAGAACGTTTCATGTAGCAACACAAGTGCAGGCCAATTTTCTCCGCAATTTTCTGCATCGGCCTTTTTTTATAGCCTCAGTTGTATCGTATTCAACTTAGCAATTATGTCATCCAAATGTTTAAAAACATACGAAGGCGCCTTAACTTCTCTTTTCTAGTTAACATCTTTTTTATATAACTATAAAAATATTTTCCAGCCCTCGGCGCGTATAGCTTTTTATATTTTGTTTGCTGAGGCATTCAAAGGCGCATTTGTGTCTTTGGTCAGGTGTATCGCATATAAGCTTGTTGTAGAATAAGCTCTATAAAACTCGTCTAAAGGCAGCATATCAATGTAATCCATCCGCATCAACATTAAGCTTCTTATTTCCAACACAGAGTAATAATGAAAAATGTACCTTAAGGGACACTGACAGGGTATTTATGCTCGCCGAGGTTTTAGGTTGCACGTGACATATGAGAGCCCAACTACCCAGAACAAAATTTGCGGCTCGAAATTCGGTTTATTTCCGCCCGAAAACCGTCGATCAAGAACTGGCCGGTTTGAGTCGCGCTCACTCTCTTTTCCGTGTCACGGGCCGTTTTCTAAGGTTTCGAAGCGACCACCAAATTTAATCAAAGTCGTGGGTCATTGAAGGCACACAGTCAATATTAAAAATAAAACAAAAATATGAAAGCCATTTTTTGTGGCTTCCAAAAAGCTGCAAATACGTTGATTGAAAAAACAGGTTGCACAGACAACCGGAAGCATTTTGTGCGTTCACTGAAATTCTCAACATGGCGTCGCTTCGCGTATCGTGGGACTAGCGGATGGCAGCGGACGATGGGCATTGGACCTCTACTTCAGAACTGTCGTTCACAGTACCGGCAAATTCTGTCTTCCCTCGAAAGAGAAATTTGGACCGATCAAAAGAACTGATAGTCATCCCGTACGACACGCCCGACCAGCAAGCCGATTGCACGAAGACGTCACCGAGCCGTCGTCCCTTCTCGTTGCTGAAGACATCGCTCGCTCAAACGTCAAGCACGAAGTGCGTGCTTCGAGTTGATACGAACGCGTACGGTTCTTACGAGGTGCGAATTTGACCTCTGCGTGGTGCTGCTTGACTTCAAGTCGGGAGTGCATGTAATGAGGGAAATCGGCAGCAAACTACCGACATACAGTCTAGCGGCTCCATTAGTACGCACGGAAGAGTTCCTTCACTATCTCAGTGTAAAGACATCCGATTTACACGCAGCGGGCACGGGTTCGACCCCAGTTTAGGTGTACCATTTTTTGTTTGGTCAAGCATTTTGCGATGTTTACAGTTCTTTTTTTTAACAATTATCACTGAAAAATCAATTGCTGTGGACGATACGTCGCTGAACTAAATGGTATGGGATTTCATTTTTGACACCTGCGAACTCAATGTAGTCACTTTCCACAAAATGCAAGGAGCATATGAATCGGGTAGCGTCCCGCTTTCCGAGCTTCGCGTAACTGTTCTACAGGAATTGCAGCCAGCCATTGATCCCGACCCGTTGATCTTTCGAAAACTTGTGCACTCTGCCGCACAATGCCACCTTCAGATGCAGGACATGTGAGGCAACTCTTCACGCAACATCTTGGGAGTATTCGTTTCGGAGCCGATCACGGGAATTCGCCACACTACGGCACTCGGGCACTCGCTACTAATTGCCAACACTTAAATGTACAAACAACTCATCTTGAAGTACAGAACAGCAAGCGGGACAAACATAACTGCAAAGGAATCGCACGGCGAGCAAACGCATTTCGTCTGCTACACGCGGAGAAAAAAAAAAAAAAACCGCACGGTGGGGTGTAGCCCCGTGACTTTCGCCAGTCTCACTATCTGTGGTGCGGGAGTTTCGGTTTCGCTTCTCGAGCAGTTGCGTTTTTTTTTTTTTGGCTTTATTTAAAAAAATACGTGACTCTGTAGCAAAATATTAATTCGGTAGTATCCGACACCATAATAAATCGCCTAACAAAATAACAAAAAAGGAAAAAAGATTGGGGGGGGGGGGGGGGGGGTGTTGTGTCCCTTTAAGGCGCTAAAACGCTTTGAAAACTGCAACTAAAAAAATGAAAGACGTTCACACCTCCCTTTAATGCTGAATTAGAGCGCAGCTCTTAGGGTGGAGAGGGGAGAGAAACGGAGGGGACGGTATGCTCCTCCTCCTCATCCGTACCCTCTCCTTCACCCTCCTCTCTTTTCCCTCTTCCTCCTCCTCCCCCATCCTCCTCCTTCCTCCGTCCCGCGTTGTGGCATTATGGAAAACGTCCCATAATGCAACGCGCGACACCGCGGTGCATTATGGGACGTTTCCCGTAATGCACCGCGCGGAAACGCCGACGGCGGCGGCGACGCCGACGCGTTACGCCAACGCGTTACGGTTACGGAGACTCCGACGCGTTACGGTTACGCCAACCGTGACGGCGACGCCGACGCCACTCAAGCCAGAAAATGGCGCCTAAGAGCTGCCGCTCTAAAACGTATAAAGGCACAAATATAAATAAATACGCAGGACTCTTCGTATGCAGATAAGCGCGGTCCACGCATGCAACTCCTTTCCCTGTGGTCTATTCCCAGTCTCACTAAAATGACCGACGCGCTCGTAAAATTGGCTTTCCCTCGTAAAGACCAATAGCGCGGTGAAGCACGCTCTACAGGACGAGCACATCTCTAATGCCACTCTATGGCTTTCAAAGGGTTTTGTAACGCGCAGGTTTTATCGCGCGATACGACAGCTTCCTCATCTAAGATTGTTGACGGCTTTTTAGAAGACGAAGCACGCTATTCTGCATTGTGTGTTTTAGTACATGACATATAAGGCACACGAATCGCGGAGAAGGGGGCCGAGTGCACCCATATTAACGATCTCGGCTGTGTTCGTGGTCACTTCGCGGACAATAACATTATGGCATTCGCCGAAAGAACGCTGAAGATCTAATCACGAAACATAGAGCAATGACATAATAAGCAACAACCTTCGTTGCTTAAATTTTTAGTGAATATAGTTGGCTTGAAGAGGAAAAGAGGACAAGTTTCGATGAATGTAAAGCGTCCCAAAAACAATACATACGTAATTTCGTGTCAACAACAACAAAAAAATAACTGTTCTTTTTTTTTTGTATTTTAGAAGTATATAAGCAAACCAGACAGCAAGTACAAAATAATTGAACCCGTAGGGGTGGAGCGAGAGTGGGTGAATTGGCATAATTTGTTTTCCAACGAGCCAAAAGTATTTGTTTATAATATAAAGGGCGCCTTGTATGCTGAATTTCCCACTAATGACTCGGTATCTTCGTTTGACGAAGGAAACACAAAACCAAACGAAATCATGCTTCACCGCGTTCCCGTTCTGGACAATTAGATGCCGTCTTTTTTCCAAAACAAAATATCGTTGACATTACTTTTTTTTCACGACATTCACGTTTTAGGTTGAGAAGAAGAAATCTCATGAAATACAAATAAAAAGAAAAACACAGCCCGGACTACAATTAAAGACTTGCACGTAGATGGGGAAGCTTCGGAGGAGAAGGAGAAGTAAAAGAAGAAGCAATTTCGAAAACAGAGAAGAGCACTCAGTCAGGACCACTCCCCCAATTAAACCGAATTCGGCGCGGTCGTGCGCTGGCAGTCGGGTTTCCTCTTCCCATTTGTAACTCGCGCTTGTGGAGCAAACACAGAAATCGCAATCTAAAAAGGAAATGCCCGACATTCCAGTATTATATTACGAGAAATTCAAAAGCAATACTGGGCTTGTATTGGATATTATAAATAATGATAATAAGCCAACACACTCAGCTGAAATCATTAGTACACGATGAAAGGGAGGGAAAAAAAACAGAAAGCAAAGGCACAAAATACAAAGGGGTCAATAAACCTCGCACACACCACTTTCTGAGAAATCGTCGCCTTTGTACGTACGCTTGCCAGAACCAAGGCACACGACTGCAGCGAAAACCAACGTCCAGGATCGGACATTGACAGAAAACAAACACAGCACAGTGCCAACAAAAAGAAAAAAAAACGGGGTTTTCAAAGACGGTTATAAAAAGCAAACAAGAAACGTCGGAAACGTAGAAAGGAACATCTCACAATGGCCGCGGCGCGACGACGAACATGATCGAAGAATTTTCCAGCGTCGGAATCTCTCCGGAAGATCACATGAGAAAGAGTGTTTGGGTTATTTTTTTTTCTTTCTTCCTCTTTCTCTCTCTCTCTCTCTCTCTCTCTCCTGTTTCTATCTTTCCTTATACTTTTCCCCTCTCTTGTGCTTGCTCTTTGTTACCAGGCCTTTTTTCTCTGGCGTGCTGTTCGCCCATGAACGAAACTATTGTCCAACTACTCCAACACGCGACGCGGTGATTGCTTGAAAGGCAGGCTCCATTCCACTCAATTGAAGGAGCGCAATATGGACGTTGAAATTAGGTATTTACTATACTCGAGACTTGGAACGTCGAAATCAAAGTTTGGTTAGAGAGAAATTTAAACAAACGAAGGGCGCCATTGACCCCAAATTTGCACAGTTTGTTCTATTTGTCTATTAGCAGTTGAAGTATCATTTTAATTACAATTATACGCAATATAAGCAAATATGTTACATAGCCGTAAGCAATAAGATTTTGTATAATTAACCAGGCGCGATTAAATATAGGTTAGAGATAATAGATTACGAAAAATATTTCAATCGAAGAAAATATTTAAAAAATGGTTCAAGTAGCCATCAGTAAAACAAAAGGAATGTGTGAGATTAAAGTAAATAAAAATACAGCGGTAAATGAGAAAATTATCCCATTTACAGTTTCTCACGCAAAATATTTGGGTCTATACAAGTGACAGGCATAATTGTTTACATAGAAACAAGAAGAGGTCAAACTACATTTAGACCTCATTTGTTATGTGATATTACTCTGTATTGGTTTTAAGGGCGTTCGCACAAATAAAACGTTGAACACATTAGCGAACATGCAGGAAAACCTTTCACATCTGTATGCGCTTTCTTTCTAACGAAGCGCTTGCAGCTTCAAGGCTGGTGACGCCACCCAGCAGAAAAGGTGACGGACGAAAGCAGGGAGATTGTGCGTATTCATATGCACAAACAAATCCAAAACAACCTGATGGCCAAAGTGTAACACGTAAGAACAGGAATTAAATGCACAATATTGAAATGCGAATAGTGGTTTATTTTAAAATCCGTCCAAAAATACGATATGAGCAAACCCAAGTGAACCTAACAGCTTCTTTGTTAACGTTGTTTATATAGTTTAATTGAACGTTTCTTACCTGTTCAATATCCAGCGTTTAAGCGCACTCTGCGTATTTTAACCGTTTTTCTGGTAACACACTTGCACCTGATTGTGTGCTATTTCATAAATACTGCAATAATTCATCCATAATGATTATGTTAAATAATCCAGAGCAAAGATTTTTGCCTCTGTTGCCACTGCACGCTACATCACTGGTTTTGGAAAGCGGGGAATGCTCTCGTCCTAAATACCAAAGTTGACGACAGCCAAGACAAGAAACCCTCTCATGGAACGATGCATGTTACGAAACTCAGTCTTGTCACCGGCACGTCATTCATTAGGCAAAACGTTCCTGAGCCTCCTCTTTCTCGTAAAGCAAGGGGCAGACCAATCAGCGAATTACGGGAGCATAAATACGGTAAATACGGAATTACTGGAGCATAAGCAAAAACAACCTCTGAGTGGGACAATGGGAATAGCGTTTCGTTTCCTATTTGCCCGTAGCAAATTTCCGTTTTAGAGTAAAACAGCGTTTGTACCCGTTTATCGCTCTGTACGTGTTCTGTAAAGAGCACCCACTCCGGATTTTGTGAAGAGGTGGACGCACAGGAATGTTTTAGGTTGTAATGTTCAGTGAAACCCAGGGTGAAAACCAGGAGCAACAAGCGTTCTTAGAATAAGTAGACGAACAGGTTTCTCTTTAGAGTATAATATTTAGTGCAATCTAACGTTCAACAGCGTTCTTGGAATTAGTAGAGGCACAATAGTTTCCTTACAGTGCAATCTTCAGTGCAACTCAGGGTGCCATTCAGGTGCAACAAGTGTTCTTGGAATAAGTAGACGCACAGGATTTTGTGAGAGAGTGTCACGATTGTAGACCGGAGAAAAAAAAAGAAAAAATATGACAAGATGAACGATATGTGACGTGCGGCGAAGAAAGGAAGAAGGAGGGACCGAGGAAAAAAGAAGTTACGAGGAAAGGCTGGTTCCACGGGGCACAGAGGCAACCTCGGCTAAGCTCCAGAGGAAGTCCACCCATGGCCCGCTCCCGCGAATTCGCCGTGAACCAACGAGGCGTCCGTCGTCAACCAGCAATGGTGACATATCGTCATCTAGTAACGAACAAGCGACTACAAGAAGGGACACCGCAAGGTAATGAATGTACCAAGCGGAAATCTGTGTCTATGGGGACTAAGATTGTACTGTATTATCTTTCTTGGCTTCCGTTTTGTTTATTTCTGTGAATATACGTATATACGTCTGAATTTTGTAACCTATTTGTCCTATTGCAATGATTTCGGGGTCCGTCACGGTACAAAACGTGGCAGAGTGTAATCTTCATTGCAACTCAGGGTGCTTCCAAGGGAAACAAGCGTTCTTGAAGTAAGTATACACATTGGATTTTTAGAGCATAATATTTAGTGCAAGTTGCAACCCAGGTCACCCGAAATTCATCTTCCCTCTCCTCTTGCGAAGCGCCCTATCTATGAGCTTTTATTGCATTGAACATCTACAAAAATTGTAAAAGATCAATTACATTCTGCATTCAGCAGAATGAACTTAATAATAAAGCTATCCGGAATTATCCATCAACAATGTGTACCATGGTTCTGTGAATTCAGGCCGACACTAAAAGTGCACCTCTAAGCTTACGTCACATATCGTTCCGTCTTTTTCGTGGCACCCTGAGGAACGACGAGCCCGCACATTCATCCGATGAGTGAAAAACTGTCATTTTATTATCAGAACGTTCGCGGCTTACGCACAAAGTCTAAGAACTTTTTCGAAGGTGTGGTGACCTCGGACTTTGATGCGTACTGTATTACCGAAACGTGGCTTCACAGCGATATCGAGTCTGTTGATTATTTTCCGGAAGCCTACAATGTGTTTCGTAGCGACAGAGACTATAAAGCCGTCGGTCAGCGGTATGGTGGAGGCGTTCTGATTGCTGTGAGCGATGCAGTGCCGGTTTTACGACGTTTTGATCTTGAAGTGTACAGCGAGTGTGTCTGGATAGAGATTAAGATCGCAGGTGGCAGGCACCTGTTGGTAGGAAACTACTATTTGCCGCCTTCCATGTCTAGTGTCGAGTTCGGTGTCGTTCTTCACGACTTATCGAGCAAGCTTGATCCTGAAAAGTATGAAATCGTTATTTTTGGTGATTTTAACGTTCCTGGAACCTGGTGGGAGCTGCAGGACACATCGAACGTACCAAGCAAAGCTTCGCACCTCGTTAATTTTATCAGTTTCAATGGATTCGGGCTGGGCGATTTAACGGCAAATGCGTGCGGTAATGTATTAGACGTATTTTTTAGCAACATGGACGAACATTCAATTGCGTCAGTCACCGAACCGCTAGTTCCTGTTGATATTTGGCATGTTCCGTTTAGTGTTAATCTAAATATTTCTAAGGTTGCTGTGCGGAATAGATCAGTTGAAAGATTCGATTATTGCAAAGGCGATTATCTTGGCCTTTATCGCTTTCTGGAGGCTGGCAGTTGGGACGGCGTTTATAGCGCTGCCTCTGTCGACATAGCAGTTTCTGAATTAACCGATATTGTAACTGAAGGCATGACACGCTACATACCGAGGAAAGTTTGTCGCTCTCGTAAATATCCTGTATGGTTTTCCTTTGAACTTAAACGAGTCCTACGTAGGAAACTGCATCTACACAGGTTGTCTAGGGGGTCTCACGCCGGCAATGCACGCGAAAAATACCGAGAATGCAGGGCCCTGGCCAAACGTCTTATCAATCGTGACAGGGAGGTATACCATTCATTTGTCCAGCAGAACGTGACTCGGCGCCCTGAGGAGTTCTGGCACTTTGCGCGCAGTCGCACTAAGCATAAACATGGCGGACATGGCATCACCTTGCTCGATGACACAGAGTATATTTCTGATCCCGCCGACGTTTGCAATCTCTTTGCCAGTCATTTTTCGTCCGTTTATTCGTTGCCTAAAAATCAACAACTAAGTGACACCCCTCCACCATTCTGTAATATTTTCGCACCACCTCTCATTACGCTTGATGATGTTTCAGCCGCCATTATGAAGCTTCCTCCCAAGAAGTCTTGTGGTCACGATGGTATCCCCTCGTTCATTGTAAAAAGCTGTGCGGATGTTTTCGCTCCTTTGCTCGTTCACATATTTACATTGTCTTTTAAACATTCTGTGTTTCCGAGCGCTTGGAAGAAAGGCGTTTTGATTCCATTACTGAAGTCAGGAAACCCTACCTCTGTGGCTAACTACAGACCAATCTCTTTGTTACCGGCATTCTCTAAAGTTTTTGAAAAAGTTGTTCACATGCATCTGTCTAGCATCTTCAAACGAGTCATAGTTGAGAATCAGCATGGCTTTATGAGCGGCCGTTCCGTTGCAACTAACCTTGTCACTTTCCTGAGTGACGTGGCGCCAAGCATTTCCTGTCGAGAACAAACTGATACAGTCTATTTCGATTGCAGTAAGGCCTTTGATCGTGTTAGTCACGAAATCTTACTTCGTAAATTATCTTTTCATGGTTTAAGTGTCTGTTACTGTTCGTGGTTTTCTAGCTATCTTCGAGATAGACTAAACTGCGTTTCCCACGGGGGAGCCAAGTCGCACTTTTTTTCGGTTCCCTCCGGAGTGCCGCAGGGTTCAAATCTAGGTCCTTTGCTTTTTAATGTGTTTGTTAATGACATTCATGAGGTGATACAGCACTCCACCCTGTCCCAGTTCGCCGACGATATGAAGCTATATCGCCAAGTTCAATGTTTTCATGACTGCGCCTTGCTGCAAATCGACATCGATGCTATATGTACATGGTGTGTAGATAATCAGATTGACCTAAATCTTCGTAAAACGCAGGTCATTTCGTTCACACGCAAAACCATTCCTGTTCTTTTTGATTACTGTCTAAACAACGCTCTTATTAAACGTGTGTCGGTTGTGCGGGATCTTGGCGTTATGCTAGACGAAAAGCTGAACTTCAACAGTCATGTTGGAATGATCCTGTCAGCCTCTTTTAGGGTGTTGGGCATTGTTACTCGCCTTAGTTCTGTGTTTCGCGATCCTTTATGTTTCTTTGTATTGTATAGAAGCCTTATTTTGCCCAAATTAGACTTTGCTTCAGTTGTCTGGAACAACCTTAGTGCCACTGCTGCAGCGACGTTAGAGCGTGTCCAAAAACGATTTGCACGAACGTTTCACGCAAGACAAGACCTGTCCGAGCCCTACTCATATGTGAATGTGCTCAATCGCTTAGGATTGGTGGAGTTAAAAACAAGACGCGGCAGATGTGATCTCATATTTTTGTTCAAGTGTTTGCATGGGTATTATGACTGTCCTTTCATTGTGTCCTGCATCAATCTAAATGTGCCTGTTAGACATTTTCGCAACAACCGCACGTTTGCCATTAATCCCATGCATTGTTTCTCTCCTGTAGTTCGCATACAGAACTATTTTAATCATCTTGATACGCGCCTTGTTGACTTTTTTAATGACGACATCATATCATTCAAGATAAGCGTTGACAATCTGATCTAGTGCGTTGTCGTCGGGTTGTGTTCTGGATTTGTTTTGTCGCTTTCACCTTTTTAATGTGACTTGGTGCTCTACCCCTCCTAGGCTTCTGGCCGTTGGTAGGCACTGAAAATAAATAAATAAATAAATAAATAAATAAATAAATATCTAACTCAGAATAACGAGTGTGTGTGTGTGAGTGTATACGCCTGCGTATGTGCATGCATGTGTGTGTTTCTGTGTGTGTGTTCTTTTTTTTTTCTCTTTTGAGTTGCAACGCTTACAACACGACTGATGCATAAAGAAGCCTGTGCCCCACGTTAAAGTCGTAAAATACCTTATTCGTTTACGAGCACCCATCATCTTAAGTTTTTTTTCGACACAAAACAGCGAGATGCGAGCGCTGGCAACGAGAATAAACAAAGAACGCGTTTCAGGGGAGACTTGATACCCACCCTTAGACATAATTCCTTGGACAGGCTCGTAACAAAAGAAGACTATACTGCGCCGAACATCGGAAGGGCATTGGCGGATGACAGAAAAAATAAAAGGCGGCGAAGGCTTTTAAACTTTGAGGCGTCTGCACTTGTACGTACGTAATTTTCTATCCTGTTACGCCATTCGGAGCGTGAAAGACACGCTATCTAAGACTAACGTTTAACCGTAAACGCACTCGGGCAGATGTGCGAACAAAACACGCGGTCGTCTCGAGCAAAAAAAAAAAAAAGGAAGTGAATGAATTGAGGGTTTAAACACATGGGACCAAAAAAGAAACACAATTTGTAAGACTAAATTTAAAAAAAAAACGCACAAAACAAAGCATCGCGTTCGTTTTTTTTAGTTTATTTTCTTCTTTTGCATTAGCGTCCGGGTGATTAGCCGCGTACAATATGTACCGGCTCGCCAATGTCATCGCTTACAAGGGGTTCGCGTGTCCTGTCAAATATGTCTCAAAACTTTTAACCCAAAAAGTGCATGTTCGAGCCGTTAGTGAGATCTAGCCCTTGTTACAGAAAATCTAAACAAGTAAAACGTTCTTGACCGAAGTTTGGAAGCCCCAGGACAAGAGCTGGCTTTTCCGGAATCATTTTTTTTTTTTCACAACGCTCTACGCGTATAAACTGAGAGAGAGAGAGAGAGAGAGAGAGAGAGAGAGAGGATAATACGTGAGGGGTGCGAGGACATCAGAACAACCAGCTCTGCTTGGAATGATTAGTGGGAAGACAGAACTAGCTGCCTTTGTCTTACTCCCTGTTCGAACGCGCTCTAACGCAAACGCTGAACGCCGGTCGCTGGCGTTTGACATACGAACGCCTTCGAAGAGTGATCAGAAACAAAGGAAGCTAGCTTTGTACCTACCCACTAATATATATATATATATATATATATATATATATATATATATATATATATATATATATATATATATATATATATATATATATATATATAGATGAAGAAGGTATCCCGGAGTGCAACAAAAGGAAAAGAAGCAATATTCCCCCGGATGTTTATTTTCGATACCAAAACGTTAAGGCATATCCGAGGAGTGTATCTCGTATTCACAAAATGATCCTTGCTTGGGCTGCGCCCCGATCTTGTAGGTTCTGGGTTAAATTATGCTAATGGTATATGCGCAATCATATGGAAAATAAAGTTTTTGTTATTTGACGTGGCCAGTAATATCACATGTCGGATGATTTGTTAGGTTCTGCAATTTTTACTCTAAGAAAGTCATTTCGTGAATATAAATTTTTCAGACGATATGATTCTAAAGTTTCCTCTCATACAATCCAAACAATGAACGCGTTCGTACGACGTGTATTATTTGGTTCCACATTTTCTTTCCTAGTTTTGATGTTCAGGTTGTCTTCGATTATGATTTCATTTTAAAAAAGACAATGTATAATCTGTGCGCCCAGAAAATACCTTCGTGAACGAGATAAAAAAAAAACGCGAAAGATAATTTGTAATCTATGGTTGGTTACAGGTGAACACCGAAGTGGAAGCTCCTCCCACCCCTTTCCACTTTAGTAGAGCGAACAATGGAGAGGAGACGACCTCCTCTCCAAGTTCGCTCTACTATACTTCGTTTCAGCTTCCGTCCGAGCGCAGCCAAAGCTACGTGTGGCCGGAGCCAATCACACGCCGGCAATACGTCACGCGATCTCGCCTGCACTTTTGCTTTTGTATCACTCCGCTGCGCCGCTGGTCGTCCGCGCCGCCTGGCGCCACCCGTGCTCGCCGAGTATTTCGCCTGCTAGGGGTGTATGAACGGTGTCGTCTGCTACAGATTTAAAAAGTGCCCTTTCACGTTTTGACATTTAGTCACAGGGGATGTCAGTACGTAGGCTGGCCGCTGACATCTGTGTCCGAGCTTTCCACCTGTTCGGCATAGTTTCGAGATGTAAGTACACGTTGCAAGGTCCCTGATGACCCGGCCGTTGATGTTTCCTTGTATTGTCTGAATATAACAGGGCTCGAGGCGCAGTTCTTTCCACCAGCTTCTCGGCGTTCGATGTGATCGGCAAGTAAAGGAGTGCCCTGATTTCGCCGCGTATCTGAATTGTAGTGGGCCGGACGCTTTGCTTGTTTACAACGCATTCGCGGTACGACGCGGCCGGAGTCTCCTGCCGGATATGAAAGTAGACATTCATCATGACGTCTCGCGCCTGACGCCGAAACGTGCCTTTGCGAAAGGGCATTTAGAAGCGACTCGGTGAGGAAAGCAGCGAAGCACATGATTCGGCCATTACGGGAACGAAATCACACAAAAAAGCCGAGCGCTGCAGCCGTTTTGCAAGCGGATGTTCATGTTTTCACCAAACCACATGCATTTACATATATTAAAAGAAACATAAACTTCAGAGATTTGATTCCTTTAGTTGCAAATCATTCTCAGCAGTACATATCTGGAATATTGTGCATTGTTTACGCACAAAACAGTTATTTTAATATAAATTACTTTTGCGGACTACTTTGTGGTGCGTAGGAATGCTCTTCTCGAAGTTGCGAACCGTCCCTCTGCTTTTTGCTGCGCTCGGACGGAAGCTGAAACGAAGTATAACGTGGAAAGAGGTGGGAGGAGCTTCCACTTCGTTCTTGACCTGCCACCGACACCGCTTTTGAATATTTTCTTTTTTTGAACGCATCCTACCCGAACCCATGCGTCTGACGGCTTTCTTTCGAATAAGAATATTTTTTACGGACCTTAAACATTTTAGTCCATCTTCACTGTAACGAATATCAGGTGCACATTCATGCATAGAATACGATTAAGGAAAGGGCTAAAAATAAGGTTATGACAAGAGAACAAAAAGCACACAAAGATACATCCCGAAGATATTTCTTCCCTGCGGAACCGCAAGCACTTAAAAGGTTGTTTGTTTGTTTTTACTTTAAAACAATATTCCAATGAATTCTTTTTTTTACACTGGGATACGCGGGTGAGTTCGTTTCATGCATCCTTGCCTGATTCAAAATATTAAAAACATAAGTCTTATTTCCTCAGTGCCATCGGTAAACCTAGAAGCCGGGTAGACATAACGGCAACTCAAACTGAAAATACACTATACTTTATTTGAATGTCTGACACAATTTCAAGTCACCTTGCAAATTTGTGGCGACTCAAAAACCTTCCACGCACAAGCTTGGCGAATCTGTACGAAAGGTCGCTCAGCAACATTAGCGTTTTAAACAAAGCCCTCCTTGATCCTGCTTAATGAAAACACTCCGGCATGATAACATTGATTTAACCATTCGCGTCATTTTAATTGCTAGCACGACACGATCGCCGCCTCGATTTTCGACCCATCAGACCGGCGCGCTCCAATGCACGAAATAATCGCGTTCCTTGCTTCGAGGTACGGCGCGGCTGCTGTGCGCCCGAACAGCAGCAACAACCGGGCACGGGTAAACAAATACACCAACACAAACGAACGCACCTCTCTTCCTCCCAAATTTCCCTTGCTCCTTAAAGCTACAGCGTGGAACAGTTCCGAAATCTGAGCGACGCCGCCCTCAGCCAAAAAGTCTTCCGACAGAATGCCGAGGATGATGATTAAAAAAAAAAAAAAGAAAATAATAATAAGATGAAAGATGATCGCCGTAAAAAGGGGAATGGGTGGATGGAAAGAAGCTGATATTTCGAGAAGAAAAAAAAAGGGGAAAAAGGGGGACAACATTCTTGGCGATTGCCTTCCACATCCGCCTCGCAAAAGGCCCGAGCGTCGACACTATATATCGATTGCTTCTTTGGCCAGATGAACGAACGGACGCTAGCACGAAAATAAGCCTCTCTGTCGTCATCTGCGAGAAACAAGCAAAAAAGGGGGCGACCTCGAAATACCTCTTAAAACAAAAAAAAGTTAAAAAAAATAATCTTCCGTTGTCTTTTGTGGAGCAAAAACTACGAGCTACCACGCGAAGGAAAAATTTCGTCCCGTTTTTCGAGTGCTTTATTTCGAGGCTTGTACAGATCGAACCTCTCCTCGCCCAAAGAGGAAACGACTGTTTCTAACCTGACAGAACGGCGGAAATTAGAAAGGCACAAACGACAAGCAAACCGTTACCGACAACCGCGAACAAAAACATCTGCATCGCGCTTGAGACGACAAGACCTTAGACTCGGCGAGGTGCCCTCACGCGCACGCTCGGCGCCCGGTGCGAGAAAGACCGCTCACCTGTTATCCGAGACGTTGTCGGTCCTGTTCGCGTCACTGCTGCAGCCGCCGCTCAAGGCGAGCTGCAGATGTTCCGACGTCGGACTCTGTGGTCCATCAACGCGCGGCGGAGCGTCGTTGCCCTTTCCGTCGCTGGTCGAGCACGCAGGGCGCAAAAACATGGTCTCTATCGAGGACCACGGCCTCCGAGCGGCCTACCGTCCAGTCCGCCGAGGAATCGCCGCCGCGGGTAGCCATAAACGTCCGGCCTAGGCCCGGCTCGCGCAGCTCTCCAGGGCCAGTCGCCCTTCGGCACGGACGAGGGAAAAACCGCGGTGCCGGCGTGCTGCTGGTGCGGCCTTCGGGAGAGGAGGGCGTCGACTGGGGAGGAGAGGGCGAGGGAACGGAGAACGGAGGATGTGACGTCGGGGACGGCGCATGCGCGGCGGGATTTGGGGAAGTCGAGGGCTTCCGGTGGCGTGACGATCGGTCGCTTGCCGTCGCCCGGCGGCGCGTGGGCGTCGCTCTTCTAGACTCGTTTTTCCTCCAAAGTTTTATTTTTTGGACAGAAATTTGATTTCTGGAGAGAAAAGCGCATTATTGTTTTCTGAAACTGTTCGTATTTAAAAATTCAGTACGTTACCTTCAGGATTCTGTTGTGCCCTTCAATTGCCGACTGTCATTGAGTAAATTGCAGATTGAGTAGCACCTTTGCCTAGGTAATCTAATTACACAATATCCCGCCTTTTTGAAAAAAAAAAAATCCAAAAGCATTACTCAGTTTTATTATCTTGAACGTGCAGTTTAATTCAAGTTGGAAATTAATTTCATATGTACTCGAAGCAAGCTTTTGCTAACATTCTTGTTAGAACTGGAAGCTTCAAGTTGATAATTTTAGGGAAAATATGAGACGACATTTAAACATGATTCTTCCATTGGAGTTCATAAACTAAAGTAAATATGTCTTCCAACCCATATGTTGATTTTTTTACGAACTACAATATTTGCAGGAATACGGTACGTAATCCTAAGAAATAAAACCCTTATATAATGTTTTACGCAGCGACTTTCGACTATTATAAATAAAGGGAAGTACATAAAAGACAAGGACGGACAAGACGTTTCCCAACTGGCGGCAAGCGCTTCGTGAGCACTCCGACGACTCCGACGGGTCAGGGTTTTCTTGTTCCCGAGGGAGGGGGAAGCGGGACATGTTACCAGGGAAAGGGGAAGGGAAAGAAGGAACCGAAATAGCATTGATAGCTCTCCATTCCAAATGGACTTTCAACTCTGTGTAATGTTGCGTTTTTTATTCCAAGCGATTGATTTTTTTAGAAGGAAACTTTAAATGTCCGGTTTATCACCATCCCACGTTCCCAGAATTACTTTTTCCTTGTAAGTTATTTTCAGTCGGAAATAAGCCACTAGCATATTCGTGCATGTGACAAATTTTACTCGCAGAAGAACCTCACGAAAAAGCGATTTTGTTATTATAATAAAAACTAAAATTAAGATCGTTGTGACACCTGCAACAAGAAAAGTTGAATTCTTTCTGTAAGCAATTTGTTTGACACAATCAGTGTGCAACTGGCGTCTTGTTTAAATTTATTATTAGGTTAAAAACTGGTGATTTTGTGAGCATATTGGAGAGCATGTAAGAAAACAAAATAAAAGCAATAGATGAAACAATGACGAATATAAACATGCACCGTTTTCATCAAAACGGTAAGTTGGGCTAGTTGGTAATTATGCATATTGGTGAACACGCCTAAAAACACAGCCAAAAAAAGAAGCCTCGTCCTGTGTGCTTCTTTCTTTGTCCGTGTTTTTAGGCGTATTTACCACGATGCGTTTTCATCAGTTCATTTACATGTGTACTTGCGTCCCACTCCCTTATAACTTTATCGCTTCCAGTTTCCTGCTGATGTGATTTATAGCTGTGTTTCACGTTCTGGCAAATGCTGATCGACAATGCGCCTAATCTGCTGAGCTTAGGCTCAGAAAAGATAGGCTCAATAAATCGTCATTTGCTACAAGGTATTTCATATGTATTACTGCGAAGCTGTATATGACTCGTTGGTCGGATTCTTTCGCGTCAGCGTCCTCAAGAAAAAACAACAAAAAAACATCAGCGACAGAAGCGAAACATTTACACATCACCCATACAACACACAGAGCAGTAGTTCTAAACTCGTAAAATAGAAAGTTGAGGCCAAAGTTCACGGAGCGCACCAATTGGACTATAACGGCGATGACTTCGCGCTTTTGTCGCCGTCGTCCAATCGGCGCGCTTAGCGAACTTGCGGCTTCAACTTTTTCTTTGACAAGTCGGGGGCCCGTGCATTCGTTCAATAAAAAACAAGCACAAAACAAGCATCCGAACCACATAATTGATGATAAGGCGCTCCTGCTAACGATGCGAAGCACGTAGGGCTCACTGCATACGCTTCTCGGTAAAGATTATCGTCGCGCGAGCCACCGTAGAGACGGCAGCTTTCGACGTCGGGAGTGACGTCACTAACCTTTCGCATATAGAATAAGAACCCGCCTATAAAAAACAACAACTCCGTTTCACCTTACGTCCAGACGCCGAGGACGCTACGAGCTATCTTAAACAGTCCCGTTCCATGGACGTAGCCTGTGATTTGCTTTCCACGCGTCGCTGTGCCCCCTCTCCAGGGTCACATGACACTCACACGGCCTTAGATTGGCTCCGATGGCTCACAACATTCGCTGCGCTTGGACGTAATGTGAAACGGAGTATAGCAACTGATTTCATTGTTACTGCAGCATCGCTATGGATAGGTTACGCATAGTTAGGACTCCCGAGGAGCAGCGTGAGCACGAGGAGCGGCAAAGGGAAAAGAAACGCTAATGCGACCAGCGGCGCTATCTGGTCTAGTGCAGTGGGCAATCGTTTTAGGTGATACCCCTGCTTCGCTGGCCAACTACCTTCACAGCGTGAATTGGAGCCCCAACTTTTTTTAATCTTTTATTTACTTAGCGAATTATATATGCTTGTGTTTATATATATACCCGGTGTTGTTTTTTTGTTCTTAGAGATTTGTTTTAAAAAAAGCCGTGAAAGCTACACTTATGCGGTTTGTGCGAGTGAGTTATACGCCCAGGGGGACATTATGTGGGTGGCTAATATTTGCGATAAGTCAGCTGATTAATTAAAATTCACTAATTAACTTTTTAATTAGTGAAAATAAACTAATGGCTCCAATTAGAAACTTGCTGAGTGTCGTCCAAAACCCCTAAATCAGTCATTTTTAGAAAGACTTTGAGCGCGTGAGAAACGCAGTAGTGCTCTGAAGTTACCACTCGTGGAGCAGGTACTCGTGGAGCAGGTACGTGGAGCAGGTTCGTTCCACTTCGACCAATGAAACGAACAATCGTCCGCCTTCCTTTCCCAAACAGGAGCATCTCTCGGACTTCGTGCCCCGGACTGCCAACCGGCTCATCCTGCACCTGGGGACCAATGACCTCGCCACTGCCAGCGTCTCTTTAGCGCTGGCCAGGCACCGTAACCTGTGGAAACTGGTCCGTGAGCAACGTCCGAACATCGTAAACGTGTACGCAACCTTGGTTTCGCCACGTGCTCCTAAACGACGCCGCGGCTCTTCGAACTAAAGCTTCATGGCTAGTTTAATTCTAAGGCTCAGGGCTTTAACGGTAACTTCCGCTACCGCCACCTGTATCACC
Source organism: Ixodes persulcatus (assembly GCA_013358835.2). Lineage (NCBI taxonomy): Eukaryota > Metazoa > Arthropoda > Arachnida > Ixodida > Ixodidae > Ixodes > Ixodes persulcatus. The sequence goes on along the minus strand of JABSTQ010009077.1, from coordinate 272,388 downwards.
AGGCACAGAACACGTTCTTCCTGGACCACTGCTTCGACCATCTTCCAGCGCGCCTCGTCATGGCGGCGGATGGCGTGCACGCGAGCTTCGCCGGCGTGTCGTACCTGGCGTGGAACGTGCACCGGCTACTCCAGTGATGTTGCCGCCGGGGCACCCATGCGTGGCGGGACCATGTCTCCTCTCGAGAGCCCATGAACGACCCCGGCTTCGAGACAGCCACAGGTTCCCTACAAGATGCCGCTCCTTCGGACGATTGTGCCCCTACACCGCTGCACCTTCAGGGCCCCGTCCCGGCGGACATGCCGGACCCTGGATTCGCCGCCGGTTTCGCAGAGTTCCCGACACTCCCGCCTTCGACGATTGTCCCCGAGAGTTCCATCCAGCCGAACCATGCGCTCGCCTGCAGCTATTCGGCGAAAACCACTCCTCCGCCGTCGGCGGACATCCCCAAGCGTCCCGACAGAAGGACCCGCCCTACAGAGCGCGTGAATCGCATCCCCAAGCTCACGCTTCCACAGTTATACAACCTGCGCAAGTCGTTCAGCGACGTTGTCCGCCCCCGGGGGGATTGACAACCACCGCGGGACACATCACGAGCTACCCCCGTGCTGAGTGAGACCCACACAGACCGCAACCACTTGTCATCTCAAACCTTTTTACAACTTAGAAATTTAGCTGACACAACAGTACGCCACAATTAGCATGCAGCATACCTTAACAATTACCTTGACGCGCGCATCGACCCTAAGTGCTTACAGATTACCTTAAAACCTAGAATGACAGCGCTGTCTCAGAGCGAACTGGAAAGGGGGAATACCGTTCTCACTAACGCGTCTCTCGAGTTGGTGAGATAACTAATGGACATTACGCAACAACTTCAGCCGCGGTCAGACAAGCTAATTTACGCCGCGATCAGGATTTAGCACAGCATGAAACCGTGGCTTTAAAAGTGTTTGAAGATAGGAAACGAAGAATGCACAGTGAGGTAAATGAAAACAAGCTGGCCAGGGACAATGTTGAACCTCCTCCGACGAGAGTTTGTGAACGAAACATGCAGAGCTGCACAACCGAATGGCGCAGTTAACTCATCAAAAGTAGAACTGCCCACTCGGGATCCACCGACGAGAGTGTGTGAACGAGAAACGCAGAATTGCATTGCCGAATTCACTAACATAGGTACCTTATCAAACATAAAACTGTCCACCCACGAGTCATCACTCCTCTCGCGGGAGCTCAACTCCAGCCCCACAACAGGCCGATATGATGAATTTTCTTTGCTCCGAGACCTAGATAATTTTGCCCGAAACCCTCGACTTTGGGAGTTGTTTTTCTACAGGTCCTGCGAAGGCGCGCCCACTCTCCCATCCACATAGACTGGTTGGACTCCCAAAACTGGCAGAGACAAGCATTTAGACATGTTTATTATTGCTGTTCAGAGAGACATCGTAGCGGCATTTAGAAAACAGCATCCCAATCACTACAACCTTTCCGCTCCAGAATGAAACTCACTCACGTCCCTTAGCGAAAGAGACGACATCGTGATAAAAACCTGCCGACAAGGAGGGCGCCATTGTCAATCCTAACACCAGCGATTACTTACAAGAAGGCAAGAGACAACTCAACGGCGCAAAAGTTTATTGTCATCTCAAAAACGATCCAACTAGGCAACATGCCGACGTTATAAGGGGGCAGCTGGGCCAGCTAGTAGAACAGCAGAAAATTACCAAAACTACGTCAAAGGCATTAGCTGCTATGAACGCCGTGCCAAGTCGATTTTACATGCTACCCAAAAATCATAAAGAGAGGACGCAGGCCATCTCATTATATCTGGATCAGGAACCCTCACCAAACCAATATCTAGCTACACTGATAACTTGATAAAAAAGACATCCCACCCAGCTTCCCATCGTACATGCAGGACACAAACTACTTGCTTAGAGAAATTTATAAAATAAAAAAATTATATAGATGCTTTCATTGTTACCGTGGACGTGTCGTCTTTATATACAAACATACCTCACAATGATGGCATAGAGGCCCTTGTGAATGCGTTCGACGCTCACAGGAGTGATGGTTTACCAGATAACCATGTCGTGGCTACCCTGTCGCGACTGGTGCTTGAGTTAAATAGCTTTGAATTTGATGAAAGTTTCTTCCTTCAAACTAGTGGTACTGCAATTTGAACGAAGATGGCAACTAACTACCTAATATTTTTATGATAAATTTAGAATCCAACTTTTTATCATCCTGTTCACTCAAACCACTCTTCTATATGAGGTATATTGACGCTATATTTCTTATCTGGTCAAATTCTAAAGATGAGGAAAAACGAGTTTATTAGAGCATTTAATTTAGCGCCCGCCTCCATTTCTTTTACACATAGTTATTCAAAATTTTATATTGCCTTTCTAGACACAAGAGTGCTAATTAATGACTCCAAATTGGCCACTCAACTGTACCGAAAAGCGACGGATCGCCAGAAATATTTTCACTACAACAGCTGCCACCTACGGCCCTGCAAAAATAGCATAACTTACAGCCAGGCTCATAGATTTAAACATATACGTTCAAACAAGTACGATTTTAAAACAAACACCGATCAATTACGGCAAGTCCTGAAAAAGCAGAAGTATCCGGACATTATCATAGACGATGCGATCAATAAGGCACAGGCCTTTGATCGTGGCCTCTTGCTAGGTGAGCGGAGCCCCCAGACAGTGGAGCGTCGGGCGAACCTCCTACTAACGTTTAACAATGTCTCCGAACGTCGCGTATATATTAAGAAAACATTTTCACATTTTCCAGCAAAGTGAACGCCACGCAAGAATTATCCCTATGTTCTCCGAGTAATCTACAGGCGCTCACGCAGTCTTAGGGACGCCACTGAAAGCACTGGCAGTCGCCTTTCCGGAAGACAAAATTCCGAGGTCTGTCAAAACCACGATAGAGAGTACGAATTCCAATTTCACCTACATAATTCACGGAAACTTAAACCTCGGCACAAGTAATGTGATATACTTCTTCACATGTAGCACTTGCGGCAAGCAGTACGTGAGCCAGACCAGCACACCTTTTCGAGTGAGATTTACCAATCAAAGAGCACACGTAAAATCATTTCCCATACTATTCCCCTTTTCAAAACATAGGGTTTTACCCAACAACACATTTGACAAACTGGGTGTTACATTTTTACAATCCAATTTCAAAAGCAACCCCGATCGCCAACGTAGAGAATCCTATCTTATTTAGAAATTTAATTTAATCCGGCCCGGAATCAGTGAAGGTCCCGGTATAATGTCATCAATGCATGCAATAATCATACTTAATCTACTTGTAACGGAGTGACTGCAGCTAATTCAATCCTATCAGTTTAACCCTTGCCTTTTCCCGTGTACTTTTCCGTATTACCCGTCGACGTCTTAGTGTCGAGGAGTCAACGGGCTATGACCTTCGACAGCCATTTGCCACCTGTTGCTACTTTTTGAATGTTCAGGGACTGTCATCTATACTATTGACTGTGCGCGCTTTTCCCTTTTCTTTTATTTTTTTTTTTTAAGCAGGGAGGTTATTTATGCGCGTTGGCCGGGCGTTTTCTTGGCTTACTGCGTGCATTTTTGTTTGATTTGAAGTAGAGAATTTTTTTTTTGAACGTTAACGAGCGTAATGACTTCCCGTCGACTGCGCACCGTTTAGCCTTTCGTCCGGCCGCGGTAGACTTTGCGGGCCATCCGATCGAATCCAGTTTTGTGAACGTGACGGCACTACTTTTCCAATATCACGAGAAGTTGACGCGGTCTTTGGTTGGCTCCGATGGTTCGTAGCGTCTGCTGCGGTCGGATGTGAGGTGGGGCAGAGTATAGCATTGTTGTTGATTTAGGCAGTTTGACACGTGATGTTACACGTGTCGTTACTCAGGTGGACAAACAGAAAACAACTCTGTAACAGATTTGGTAACCAGTATTGAAGAAGGCTTGTCTCATGCCGAAACGACGACCCACTAACTAAAACACCAAAAACGCTTCGAAGTGCGACTTGATTACTTGTAAGTGCGACTGATTATATAATATATATATATATATATATTATTTATTTATTTATTATTTATAATATATATATACAGGGTGTTTCAGAGAACTCAGGCCAAATCGCTCCTGCGAAAACTACTCATCGCAACGAAAAAAAGCTTGTGTCGTTTTGGTCCTCGGCCAGGGGCCCATTTAGGAAAATTACTAAAGTCCGGGATAATTAGGTTGTTAATTATTTTTGCGTAATTAACTTTTTAATATTGTGTTTAAGGGCATGGTTTCAATTAGAAAATTGCTCAGCATCGTCGAAAAACACTAAATCGACAAATTTCAGAACTATAGAAGGCACGCGAAGCATTTTAAGGCTTTCTGAATAACCGCACAAATTCGAGGGGTTTTTAAGTTTCGGTTTGCTATCGGAGCGCATCTCGGCCCCGGCGCCACCGCGCCCCGTGGAGAGATAGTACAACCAACCTCTGCTGCGTTGTCATCGCCCGACCCGCGCAATGACAGTTTCGCCGAGAGACTCGGCTTCGTCCTGACGAAGCCGAGTCTCGGCGAAACTGTCGATTAAACTTCCGCTGTTTGTTGTTTCTCACCGTGAGTTTTTCACTTCGTTATATATACGCCTTCGGCTCCTTGGCTCCTATGCCACAATGCCCACTCTCTATATATATAGATATATATATATATATATATATACATATTTATGTCATACATTTGAAGAAAATTAAAATATAGTAGTGTAGTAGGACATAATCATTCTGACCGTGACCTGTGCGTATCTTATTCACAAAAAGTATCAATAAAATTGTAATAAACGCTGAATAGTCAATCAATTTCTCGGCGCCTTTTTTTTTTCTTTTTTGTTTCCCAGACAGGCCGTTTTTTTTGTTTTTTGTTTTTTGTTTTTTTTGGGGGGCGCGCATATTCCTCAACGCTTTTCTAGCGATACTGGAACATGAAAAGCTCCCATCTGCTGAAGACGAGACCTCTTTCACTAGCCTGCTTCAATTTATTCGAAGGTTTTTGTTTTGTTTTTTAGTAGTAACTTAGTACGTAAGCTTGCTTCCTTCGCAATAGATCCAACTAAAGAAAGACAAAATTTATCGGCCCCAAGATGGATTGCTGCCAAGCGTAAAGGCGGTTTCCAGGTAAAAATATGGACCACGATAAGGTTTCTTCATAAAATCCAGAGCTGAAAATTGGGTAGCCGGCATAAAACTATTTGTTCTTTGGAGCATTGAGTACAGCCAGGAAGTGAATCTGCAGACTTGATATGCTTCCTCTCCCTGCCATGCAATTCGGGACAACATTCACAACAAAAGCAAAATATATTTAAAAAAAAATTAATGTGAAAATATATCGTTTTTGTAAGAACCATGTTATATATGATTCACTTAGTAATGTTGGGCAATTGAATGCGATAGAAAATTGGGCTAGTTGGTTAGTTCTGATGCTTTAACAACTGTCGAAAACACAAGAAACCAGAAACCAGGTGTACACAAACAAAGTGCTAACTGGCAACTATTTCTCATAAATGACACCTACGCCAAAGCTTTACATCCAAGTTTCAACAGACAAATATATCTTCTCGCACTTGTGCAGACGAGTAGGACGCACTCTTAAACACTATTCCTTTAGATAAAAAATCGCAACCAAAGGCGAAAAACCGATCACCGTTCTTTGAAGTTGATCGATCGTTCTCTGAACTCCGGAGCTTGCGTGTACATCTTCTGCAACTGCGTATTAAGATGAATTCCGCACACACCTAAGACAAATGTATGAGGTATAAAAACAGCTTACGCCTGACATGTACAGTCTCCCGCAATCTAAAAGACCCATTCGCCTATTCAGTTTATGCGTCAGACACATCAAAATTTGAGAGAGGAGAAAAAAGAGAAATTCATTTCTTCGTACTAAAAATGTTGCCCTTGTCAAACCGAATTCGGTAGATCTACTTTAAAATGCATTCTCTAATGGGTCTCATATTTCTGGAGTGTGTACCGCCCACCTTTTTCTCAAAATGTGTCTCAGTATTAGAGAAGTAGAGCAATGTTAGTATCTAATTCCGGGACACAGTGTTTACAAACAAGCCCTCGTTTACCCGCACCGGAAGTGGACGCTGCATGCGCGCAGAAACAAGATCCGGAAAGAGTGATGCATCTACCCGTGCGCAGTGCCGACAGCAGCGCCCCCGCAGTGAAGTGACCTCAACTTCAAGTCCGAGCGCAGTGTATACGCTTACACGATCTAACGGATGCAACTAAACAGCGCTGAAAAGGGCCATTGTCATGGCGCTCGTGGCGGAAGTTATCAGTCGACCATTTAGGGGTATGGACCCCAAACAAAACAAAAAAAAAAAGCTTATATAAAATGGATCATCGTTACCACGAGTACGCACGGGTTTCGTTGAGTTAGAACCGAACAAAAGATGCGTTCATTTTAGCGTTCTTTTTTTTTTTGTCTTTGTATTATATTTTAAGTAGCCGCTGATCTGGTTCGCCAAAGAAATTTGCCGGCTCGTTTGCACTCTCCGATTGCGCTGGTGCTGCGTCTCAAACACTTCACCTCAGACGCTAACTCTCGACTCGGATGTGTTTCTGAGGCGAGGAAGAGAGAGAGACGAGACAGCGAGGAGCAAGTCACGCACCGCTCGGAACGAAGGAAAGAACTTTAATCAAAAGGAAAGCAGTGTTGCCACAGACCGGGATAGTGGATTGAAGAGCTCGCACGACGACGAACGCTACACAGTACGCGCTTCACTTCGACAGCAGAAGGCAGAGCCATATTGGGGATGGGTTGGAGCGCAACTGCTGCTCCGCGACTCAGTTCTGAAACGAAGCTTGGGAGTTTCAGTACTCTGGAAAAATTCAGTAACTCTAGCTAAACCAATCCCTCAAAATAACAACAACAAAAAGCAAAAAACACACCCAACATTGCGGCGCATTCCTCGCGCGGGATTGGCTTTATCGACGATTGCAAACGCACAAAGACGACGCGCATCGCGACGGCGAACTTTTCCCGCCGCTCGATTGGATCCGTCGGATTATGATGTCGGTTGTGGTGGGACTTTGAAAGTGAAAAAGAGTATGGATGCCCTCGATGAAAACCGGGGAGACGATGGCGAGAAATGAACCCGCAAGGAAGTGGCAGGAGAGGAGGACACGTGACTACGCACACAAATTACCCCCCCTTCGCCGGAAAGCGCGGCGGACGTGCCAGCGCTCAAGGATACCGGATGACACGGGGGCAAGCGAAAAGTCGAGTGTTCTTGCGCACCCGTAGACCATTCCAATCGTCGCCTACTTGGCCGCGGAAAGCGTCCCAAGCATGCGCAGTTGCACTTTTCTGCGAAAACTCTAAAGGCGCCCGTGCGCCCACTGCCTATAGTGACTCGGCACTTGTTTTTCCCGGGGTAATAATCTCGAGGAAGAAGTATAGACCATTAAAATACTCGTCTTCCGAGTTCTGCCGGCTTGGTTCGCTGGCGTCAGTAGAGGTTCACATATAAAGTTCCTAGATAAGAGCTTCCTACAAGTAGCAACATGCTTCGAAGCGCCGACTGCGTGACGGTGCAGGTTTTAGGAAACAAATGGCAGTGCGCAGCAGACGCCTGAACTGAATGATGCCATTTTTTTCCAGGGGAATGTACTTTTTCATTTGTATTGGCTGTCGTTACTTGTAAAGAGAAGGACCGAGGGACGTCTTTCAAATCAGCTGTGGCGACAACAAACATTCACTACTCGGCTTTCTTTTTTTGTTTTTTTACGCAGCGTTTAGTTGACGCGGCTCAACACTGCGCAGGCACTTGGCTGGTACTTGTTTTGAATCAGTGAAGCACAAATTTAAAGTAAGTATGAAACGAATGCTGACGCACCGAATGCGTGCAATTTATGCTGCGTGCTCTTTCGAGGTAGGTAGCGTAAGAATACTACGGTGCCTGGAACGCGTCTCGGACCTTGCTCCGACTAGTGTATTAACCCCCCCCCCCCCCCAAAAAAAAAAAAAAAAAAAAAAGAAGCGGTTCCTTGATTTTCGCCTGATGACGTCATTAAAGTGGCACGCTGTCGCTGCCGCGATCCTGGCGGCGTCACAGCAGTGCTAGTGGATGTGGCAGACGCCTGTTCTGCCGCAGGTCGCTCACCAGCTTCACAGGACCGCGGAAGCTACGCCAGCTGCAGGAGTTGAGACGCCGCGGAGACAGCGTCGCTCGCGTTCGCTCGTGCTTTTTGCCGGCATTTCTAGGACCAACCGCCAGGATCGCGACATCCGACAGCGAGACCCTCCGACTTTTGTAACGTCATTTTGCTGCCACTTCGGGACTGCTCCCGATGCACGTGCGGAATGCGACTCTAAAGACACCAGTCTGAAACCCGCTCCAGGCAGCGTAATAATAGAGCGCACGAGCCTCGTGAATAGGGAGTTTTAGGGAACCATTTTTGTTTTTGCGTATCCGATACGATACGATGGATATCGTTGGGGTCGTGTCCCTCCACACTTCTGGCTTCACATCTGGTGACTCCACGCCGCCTCCGGAAGTTGCCTACCTCCATGAATGTTTGAATAACATTTCACCCCTCCAGATAGTCGCCAAACTCTCGGAAACCAAACCTTCAGTGAGTTAATTGTCAATTCCAAATCAAACTCTTTTCTCAATTTTGATTTATTTTGGTAGTCACTTGCAGGGTGGAGATTCTGATGTTGGTTGACTAGCCTCTATTTATTCTACAGTAGCGGAGAAACGAATAATAATATACACGATAATCCTAACGTTTCCTGATCATGGCTATGATCCCTGACAGATTAAAAAGCGCAGGGCTTTACGAGTTCCAAGCATCTCATTATTGCTCCGAGGCTAATCAGATCGCAGCATTAGTCGATGACAACGCCGAAGCCACTCCCTGCGTGTCTTGAGTTGTCGGTGACACAATAATGTCGAACTGCGCATGTGCGAGTTTTACGTGGTCGCACATGCGCATTTCGTACCGGACAGCCCATTGTACCGTATCGGATGTGCAAAAACGGTTCCCTAAAACTCTCTATTATATACGAAATATCATGCGCCGCGTATGCGTCTACTGCCCTGAGACTTGGCATTCTTTCCACCGGGTGATAACCATTATAGACACGGAGAACCTAAGAAACCCAGGGTGTGGCGAGTCCCGATCATCTTAAATTCAAACCGCAACCAATCAGAGCGTCGAATACGCCGATAAGAATTTCGGAATGGGCGAGTGAGTAAACGAGAATTGCCAAGACGATGAGCCACGCGTCATGTTTCTTACGCTGTTGGATTGGCTTGACCGAATACCCGCCTTGGATTGTTTCAAGCAGTTCGCAGGAGCACATCTAGATGGCGCCTCAAGTCTTTACGTATGCGTTTGCCTTCCGCTATACTAAAAGTGCGCGTTCAACGCGCTCCGTAACGTTACGTCGACAACTTGCGTGCGTTGTACGCAGTGCTGACGCAAGGGTCTTTATGCTATTCTAAAACTCTCTAATACCGACGTGGCTGACGAGACGTGTACCGTTGCGATTGTTATTTTTACTCCCTTTAGCTTTGTCCCAACGAGCAGGTGAACCGAACTGAGGGGGAGAGAAGCGAGACCGCTTTCCCTCATTCTCAACTGTTTGAAGAGAATCATGACGTCACATTCCTCGCTTCATCGAGCCCTTCTTTTGCAAGAATACGGCCGTCCGTTTGGGACATCGACGGTGGAAATCGAGGAACCACCTTTAAGGACGCGGTAAACGCAACGGTCGGAGACGCGGTCCAGTCACCGTAGATAACTCCTCTTCAGACTGTCTTCCTTATCGTGTGAGAGCCGAGGGTGAAAGACGAGGCAGAGGGCATGTGACAGGCGGTCGGTGGAGAAGACGCGAGCTGGCTCGAGAGAGTGCGTGCTACCGAGGCTGAAGCTGGGCAGGAACATCGGAGCCGGGCTGCCTGGCCTGGCCCATGGCGAACCCCGGAGCGGTCCACCAGCGAGGTCTGGAGCAAGACCGATGGAAACGGCGAGCCCTGGCCATATGACCTGGGCTATGACGATCCCGGGGTGGTTCCGCAGCGAAACTCGGGCAATGATAGCCCGGGACAGCCAGCCTACGCAGCGCTGGCGTGGGAAAGGCGATCCGCAGGCCTGGACACGGACTCTGATTCTGAGCTCTGATCGACGGGCGACAACAAGGGTCGGCGTGCCTGGACTGCCGGTTCTCGACGACGGGCAACCGAGAGGTATAGTAAACCCATTCGCTGTCTTCTCGTTGTGCTATATCACGCCCTGGGTGACGAGCGGAGCGCATACCAATTGGGCGGCGATTATTAGTAGAGGGATCCCCATAGAGAACCCCACAATTTTTAATCATAAACGCATGTTTTGCATGGCGGTAGGAAGCTTCCGGAGGTGACATGACGTCACCAGAGGTGAAGCCAGAAGCGTGGAAGGACACGCCCCCAGCGATGACGAAAACCACGGCTGGTTTGGATATTGTTGGGGTCGTGTCCCTCCACACTTCTGGCTTCACATCGGGTGACTCCACGCCGCCTCCGGAAGTTTCCTACCTCCATGAATGTTTGAATAACATTTCACCCCTCCAGATAGTCGCCAAACTCTCGGAAACCAAACCTTCTGTGAGTTAATTGTCAATTCCAAATAAAACACTTTTCTTGATTTTGTTTTATTTTCGTTTTCACTTGCAGGGTGGAGATTCCGATGTTGGTTGACTAGCCTCTATTTATTCTACAGTAGCGGAGAAAAGAATAATAATATACACGATAATCCTAACCTTTCCTGATCATGGCTATGATCCCTGACAGATTAAAAAGCGCAGGGCTTTACGAGTTCCAAGCATCTCATTATTGCTCCGAGGCTAATCAGATCGCAGCATTAGTCGATGACAACGCCGAAGCCACTCTCTGCGTGTCTTCAGTTGTCGGTGACACTATAATGTCGTAAAGAATGCCGAATTTTCGTAGTTTGTTCTATATGGGAGTGGGAATTAAACTTATTTGCTGATAACTCACCAGAGAACAGGACAACATCAATTGTTAATTGGTCGGGAAATCTATGTACATCTTTCGAGCTAAAGCTTGATACTGTATCCCAAATCTTCTTCGGATTGCCTTGAATGCTCAAAAACCTATGCTTGTAATATTCCAGTCGTGCTTTCTTAATCTCACCATTAACTTTATTTTTCACCCTTTCATACTCTGCCAGAACACGTTTGTCTCTGCTCTTAATGAATCTGTCGTGTAACCTGTTACGGTAGCTAATCCGTTTATAGAGCGCTTGCGTTATCTAGGGCTTCCTTGCCTTTTTGTGCGTTCGTAATTTCAGCAACGGAAATGATAAATGGTAACAGTCGAGCAGCTTTTGTAAAAAGATATCATATGCTTGACTCGGGTTTTGTTCTTGATATACATCATCCCAGTTTATGTCAGACACAAGTAGGCAAAATGAACTAATTTTCTCGTCGTTGATAGATCTATAAAACATTTCAGTATTTGGACACTTTCTAGATGTTGAACATGGTAATACCCAAAAAATAGGCAGGTGGTCACTTAGGTCCCACGATAAAACACCAGACATTACATTATTCACTTGTGAACTAATAACACATAGATCAATCAACGTTTCAGTTTCTTGTGTAATTGTTGTTGGTATATCAATCACATTTTTACAGTTGTAGGATTCAATGACATCAAGAAACTGCCGACACGCTGGGCTGGAACATAATAGATCAATATTCATATATCCAATGACAACCATAGGCAAGTTTAGAAACGAAATTCTATCAATGAGGTCATCTATATAAAGCAAAAAGTCATTAATTGAACCAGAAGGCGGACGGTAAACAAGGGCTATGACAGTGCCACAGCATTTTACAACGAGAGAGTCGCAATGAGTGTTCAATACCGATAGCTCAGGCATAACGTCAAAGGCGATATTGTCTAGGAAATAAAGCGCTATTTCTCCCCCACGTTTGTTTTCTCGACACCTTCCTTCATATTTGTAGCCATCAAAATCAACCACGTCATTTCTAGAAGTATACCAGGTTTCGGTAAAAGCCAGCACATCAAACTTAAAATCCAGGGAGCCCAAGTACACATCAATTTCATCGCTTTTGTTTCTCATGCTTCTTGCATTTAAGTGAAATAAAGAGAGGTTGCCCTTAATGATGGCCTGACAACCCTGCAAAAGTTCAACAAACAACGTGTTATCGTAGTATCGTTTCGTTTCCACCGAGCTTGCCATAAAGCAAAGCAAAAAAAAAAAAGGTCAAAGTATACCACACAGAAGAAGAAAAATGTAACAGCCGCCGAGACACGTCACTCGATTAAACAATAACTATCCTCAGAACTGAAAAACCACCTTAAACCTAAAAAAAGTATCGGGTTCGCATAACAAACATCGGAGTGACGCGAAGCAAACACTGACTCCGCGTTTCGCACCTTCTAATAGAGAACAGTTCCGATATTTCTCTCCCTTCAGCAAGTGTCCAACACGGATTTTTTTTTTTTTTTTTAGTCGGGTGATGGGAAGTTGTCGTGCAATGCTTCACACACAAAGTGCCAAATTGTGCCAGGGGGTGGCCACCAAAACTTTAGCTCCAAGTACCTACCTTCTAAACGAGATATATTTAGTGCGTTATTCGAATTATTGTGTAATTTAGATAAGAACGACAAGAGTAGTTCGCCCCTTTCGAATTACTACGTACACCTACCACAATATGAGCTAACACATTCGATCTGAACTCATGCTCTGCCTATAGTTTCCACAAGCTCTATTATGGCGCATTCACACTGGTGGTTGGGCTGTGTTTGCGAGGCGGTTGCTGATGCCGTACGCGAGCGACCCTGTCCATACACACCGAGACGCGGTTGACGGTTTCTCGGCGATCCCGCGTGATCTTTTGAAACTTCCGTTTTGTAACCGTGTCTCCCAATCCAAAATCCACTTTGATCCAAGATCGAAAGCCAAGATTTAGCTATTTTGGCACTCTGGAAAGTTTTCTTCGGGATGTTCGCACGCATCACGAGTTCAGGCAGCGAAATAAGAAACATGGACCCGCAAAACTCGCCTGCGATTCCCTCGACTTCGCCCACAAGCAAAGCCCAGCTAGGCGCGCCTTGCTAACTTAGAAGTGGATGCCTCCGACACTGTCATTAAAGTGAACCCTTCCCACATGAATAGCGTTGTTGTCAAGATAGAAGGCCAGTTTTGCACCCTCGTCGTTCGCTTTTAGTAGGAAGTTTTCGTAGACCGCGCCTCCCCCTACGCTAAACCCTCTGCAATGAAGAAGACGCTACTGCGCCTGCGCGCCGATGGCCTTGACTCTAGAGTTGCGGGTATTGTAGCGGGTTGCGGAGAGCGTTGCGGGACAGCGAAAACCATCTACGAAATCTCCCTATTAATTTCGGAGTAGTGAGAGGCACTGGTGGACTGTGGTGCGGGGAATGTGTTCGGTGCAAGCCGGTCGTGGCTTCGTTAGTGACGGGCTCTCCTCTCTGTTTGACTTTAAGATCTAATAAACGCTGTATGAATTACCTATGCATTGTTTGGCAGGTACACTTTGTTTCACGAGTAGGTTCCCTTTATTCATTTTGATAGTAGTAAACGAAAAGGTCGAGCTATCGCAGGTACCCTGTCAGCTCCGCGGCAGTGTGTTGGTAGCGACGTCTAAATCGGCCTTTGGGGTGGTCATGCACGCTGTCCAAAGATTTTAGCTGTTCACACGATTGCCTTAGTGGGTACAAAATCTGTAATTTAGGCCGATCAAGCCCATGTAGCGCTCAATGTCGTGCGAACATTCCCTGGGTGATCTGAATGTTGAAGGAACATTAAAACACCATTCGGAACGTTCTAGGAACGTTCGTATGCGAACATTCCCTACAAGGTAGGCTGCTCAACATTCTAGAAACGTTCGTTGGCGAACATTCGCATGCACAATGTACTCGGAACGTTCCCCTTCGAATATTCATATGCGCAACATTCTTGGAACGTTCGCTTGCGAACATTTCTAGAATTTTCGCAGATGAAGCCAACTTTGCGAAGCTCTTACAACCTGTGGTTCGAAACACCATCCACTATATGCCACCTTATGCCAAAAATATGCAAATTAAGTGGAGTTTCTGGAAACTTAGCATAAGATATCAGTTTTATCTTATATGAGCCTACCGAGGAATGTGATATAAGGTGTAGAAGAAAAGAAATGGTTTTCAAAGCTTGATAATGAACTTGGCACTCACTGTGTATGTAGAGGGGCAGTTTTGAATAGACCCGATTTTTAGCATCTGGGATTTATAACTTTAAAAAATTGATTTCCCAGTTCAGTGTGGAATGACATGTCTGTTCTTCAGCTCGGAGTGAGTGATCGGTTATGTATGCAGCACATTTTGAATGAAATAAATTGACAAGTGACAGGTAGGAGTAAACTAGTTAGTACATGCTCAGGCTGGTGCGCTGGGAAGGCGGCTAGCTTGTGCTTGCGCCTTATAAAAATATCTTGCGATTAAAATATACCGATCGCCCTGTGAGGAGCTTTATCCCATCCATATATGTAATACGGCTCACTGGGGCTGTAGCCTAAGCAAGCCGTAATTGTGGAATCTTTGCAAATAGGCCTCAGAGTATGTTACCTGAATGTAGCTATGTACCCACGCCAAGTTCCGAGGAGATTGAAAGGATGTCGTCGATTAAAACTTGTTGTTGGCCGAGTTGGTTCATAATGCAGTCTAGAAGGTTTTTGCGCGACACAAGGGACAATCACAAGAGTAGACACGGGCAAGCGCAAAAAACTTCTAGACTGAAAGGATGTCCCTGCATAAATTTGCAAAATTTCAAGAAAGTTGCAAAAGTTCTTCGGATGTTCTTAGAACCTTGTTAGGATATTTGAATGCTGATTGAATGTCCTGGTAATGTTCTATGTCGTTTTCAGAACGTCCTAAGAATATCCCTTAGATAATACTCCCCGAATGTAGCGATAAGTGCCTGCGCCACATTCTGACAACGTTGATAGAATGTTCCTACGTAAATTTGCAACATTCAAAGAATGTCACAGAAGTGATTTGGTTGTTCTGAGAACGTTCTTAGAACCTTGTTAGGATTATTTTGATTGAATGTCCTGGTAATATTCTATGTCGTTCTCAGAACGTTCTAAGAATATCCCTTTGAAAACATTCCTTGAATGTAGCGATAAGTGCCTGCGCCACATTCTGACAACGTTGATAGAATGTTCTATGTAAATTTGTAACATTCCGAGAATGTCGCCTATGTTCTTTTGAACATTCCCGAAAAGTTCTCAGAACGTTCTCGTGCTACGTGGGAAGGGCGGGTTCCGACGGTCTACGGGCAAAGACTAACAAGGCAGCGAGCGACGGGCTTTTGCACACTGAATAATAAACAAACTCTTAACCGAACAAAATCGTCGGAGCGAAGCCCGTTGAGATTACGAGTCAATTCTTGTTCCGGCGGATTCAAGTGACGGACGTGAGCATCACGTTTCTACGTTGATCTGTTTGCAGCAATGTTGGGACTACAGCGCCTTGGAAGCCTCACCAGCTACAGATGTCATCTTGTTTTAAAAGCCACCAACGTTACGTCAGCGTCGCGTTGACATTGGTTGCCGCTTCGCGGTTCGCAAAAGCGGTTGGGAGATATCAGTCCCGAAGCGGTTGGCAAAAACGCGCCCCAACCGCCTGATCTCAGCCGCTCTGCGGTTGAGAACGCGCGAATCCGCTTAGCACTTTGTGCTTCACTCGCAACGTGAACGCTCCATTAGGAAGTTTCAGAAAAAAGCGCCCCCACGCTTTGGGTCCTCCAAGATGTTAAATTTAAGAAACCGAAAGCGTAGAGACCTCTTATTCTAAAACTCTGCATTATCTTTTAAAATGTGAAAGAGTTCAAAGATTGCATTCCAACGCATGTTACCACTTAAGCTTTCTTAAAAAAAAAAAAAAAAAAAAAAAACTAACTAACAGGTAAGCCGAAGGAGCATGTAGGGCAATTTCAGCTTATATTGTCCGCGGTCAAAGTCAAATTTGGGGGTTTTACGTGCCAAACCAACGATGGGCATCTGGCACGCCACAGCGGAGGACTGAGGATTAATTTGGACCACCTGGGTATCTTTTGACGTGCAACCGAAAGCTCGGTTACACGGCGCCCCCTCCGCAATAAGCCTCCGTCAGATTGCGGGCACCTCGGCCGGGATTCGAACCCGCCATCCGTAGGCCAGCGCTCTCGCCTCGGAGCCACCGAGGCGGCTTGTCCGCGGTGGTACTTGGCGCACCATACCTGGCTTCAGCTTAAGTCCAGATGCAGCCGACGATACGAGCTAATGGGGCCAATGAAGTCGCCTCAGAAGCGCAAGTCACTAGTCTGTTTTACAGCGACAGATGTTAGTGACCCGTTCCCCGGTTTTTCGACGGCGTGACCGTAAACGCCGTCACGTGACCTATGCACCAATTCAGTTTCCCCGCTATATTCGGAGAGATACTTTTTGCCACATGGCCTGACATCACGGGACCTACAGACAAATGTTGGTTCCCCACTAAATTTAACGGTACAATTGCCGTCACGTGACCTATGCACCAATTCAGTTTCCCCGCTATATTCGGAGAGATAATTTTTGCCACATGGCCTGACATCACGGGACCTACAGACAAATGTTGGTTCCCCACTAAATTTAGCGGTACAATTGCCGTCACGTGACCTATGCACCAATTCAGTTTCCCCGCTATATTCGGAGAGATAATTTTTGCCACATGGCCTGACATCACGGGACCTACAGACAAATGTTGGTTCCCCACTAAATTTAGCGGTAAAATTGCCGTCACGTGACCTATGCACCAATTCAGTTTCCCCGCTATATTCGGAGAGATAATTTTTGCCACATGGCCTGACATCACGGGACCTACAGACAAATGTTGGTTCCCCACTAAATTTAGCGGTACAATTGCCGTCACGTGACCTATGCACCAATTCAGTTTCCCCGCTATATTCGGAGAGATAATTTTTGCCACATGGCCTGACATCACGGGACCTACAGACAAATGTTGGTTCCCCACTAAATTTAGCGGTACAATTGCCGTCACGTGACCTATGCACCAATTCAGTTTCCCCGCTATATTCGGAGAGATAATTTTTGCCACATGGCCTGACATCACGGGACCTACAGACAAATGTTGGTTCCCCACTAAATTTAGCGGTACAATTGCCGTCACGTGACCTATGCACCAATTCAGTTTCCCCGCTATATTCGGAGAGATAATTTTTGCCACATGGCCTGACATCACGGGACCTACAGACAAATGTTGGTTCCCCACTAAATTTAGCGGTACAATTGCCGTCACGTGACCTATGCACCAATTCAGTTTCCCCGCTATATTCGGAGAGATAATTTTTGCCACATGGCCTGACATCACGGGACCTACAGACAAATGTTGGTTCCCCACTAAATTTAGCGGTACAATTGCCGTCACGTGACCTATGCACCAATTCAGTTTCCCCGCTATATTCGGAGAGATAATTTTTGCCACATGGCCTGACATCACGGGACCTACAGACAAATGTTGGTTCCCCACTAAATTTAGCGGTACAATTGCCGTCACGTGACCTATGCACCAATTCAGTTTCCCCGCTATATTCGGAGAGATAATTTTTGCCACATGGCCTGACATCACGGGACCTACAGACAAATGTTGGTTCCCCACTAAATTTAGCGGTACAATTGCCGTCACGTGACCTATGCACCAATTCAGTTTCCCCGCTATATTCGGAGAGATAATTTTTGCCACATGGCCTGACATCACGGGACCTACAGACAAATGTTGGTTCCCCACTAAATTTAGCGGTACAATTGCCGTCACGTGACCTATGCACCAATTCAGTTTCCCCGCTATATTCGGAGAGATAATTTTTGCCACATGGCCTGACATCACGGGACCTACAGACAAATGTTGGTTCCCCACTAAATTTAGCGGTACAATTGCCGTCACGTGACCTATGCACAAATTCAGTTTCCTCGCTAAAATTGGCGGGAAAATATATCACGTGACCTGGCGTCACGGGACCTACAGACAAATTCAAATTTCCCTCTAAGTTTAGCTGAAAAATTTACGTCACGTGACATATGCACCAATTAGGTTTCCCCGCTAAATTTGGCGTGAAAACATCTCACGACCTTAAAATCATTTATTCTTCAGCAATGTATCGACGTTGTTGAAGAATAAGTATATCCGATCACCACCTGACGCACGATCGGCGCAGTGTCAATCGATTCTCATCGTCATACCGTCGAATAAGCAGTACAGCTGTCGCTGTCTAAACGCATCACGTCATGTGATCGTCGCAAAATTTTTGTTGTTTACTATTGATTCAACGATAATAGAAAACGTACAGAAACATGGTGAAAACAATGATGGTGCGCTTTTGAATCTGTCTGATCGGTCCCATCAGCTCGTAGAGTCCGCTGCGTCTGGACAAAGTGTAGTTTTCTTTTCCAGGAGAACAGTTCCTGCAGTCCAATGAACTCAACGGAATCCCTAGACGTCCGACGTATAGAGTTGGTACCTCGAGGGTCTGTCGCTGAATGCCTAGTCGTTGCACGCCTCTTTGTTAAAAAAATGAAAGATTTCAAACAGATAGCCCGCGGCACAAAATAAATGTAGCAATGTTTAAAACAAAATTAAAAAAAAAAAAAAACACACCGAGCATTCAATATTAGAGGCTGTCACGCAAAAGCCTATTACAGGTTTCCCGATGTTCAAAAAACGTTTACGGGACGCGGCGGCTGAGGCAAGAAGCAAAATACATGATTATATTAGCATTTATCTCGCCTCAATCCGCAGCCATAAAAAGAAAGTTGATAACTTCAGTAAAAGTAAAAACAAAAAATTTAAAGTTCATTCATCTGTAGCTCTGAACTGGAAAAGTGAGAGCCGGGAATGGGATCACACTTAGATTTAAAGTATTTAAAGGGGCCGTGAAACGTTTTCCCGAAATTCAGAGCTATATGTGTATTTGGAATCTTTGTCCTTTATTGCATAACCCACGTTCATTCATTTGATCGTCCGGATTCATTTATTGGCGCAAAAAAGATAATTTCGGTTTCTCGGGGATCTTCCCTCTCAGTTCTACAAACACGTCATCATAAGTAACCAATAGGGAATTTTTGTTGTCTGCGCAAGATGGCGACGTAGACCGGACTGAACACTGATCTCTATGAGAATAGACCGATCTCACCAAGCGTTCGACGCATGCGTCACGCCGCCATAACTTTAGTTCGCAGGAGGCAGGCAGCAATGCACAAGACGGCTCGTGCCGCCTCATGCTCCACACGCGCAGAGCTCCAGCGAGGTTGTCGCACGTGCAGAAAGACTAAAGCTCCCTCGATGCATTGCGACAGCGGTGGCGTAGTCAAACTGGCTGGTGAGATCGGTCTATTGCTGGATCGCGCTTCCCCGCACCGAAAATGGAGCCACCGTCGGCCATCTTACGAGATATGCTCTAGCGCTGTCAAGCCTAGACAGTTGCCATGGTTACCGTGTGTAGGTCACGTGACAACAGAGACAACCGCCGCCTTGACAACGCTTCCGCGGAACCGGTAAGATGGCCGACCGGTGGCTTCAATCGCGCAATGGGCTCGAAGCGGGGAAGCGCGATCCAGCAATTGTCATAGAGATCAGTGGGACTGAATGACCACAGACAGAGCGTCAGATATCGCCTCAACAGCGGCGCCATAATGACGTCACGCAGGCAAGTCAATGAAGGAGATCTGACGTCTGATATTTCGCTCCGATAACTAACATGGCCGACCTCCCCGAGCTCCAGTGTCGCCTCTTACAACGCAGTCGGCTCCTCGGTTTTGAGCCGTGGAGCGACAGCCCATTGCGTAAAACGGGAGACCGTTCGTCGTCCGAAAGCGATAGCAGCGGCGACGACATCGACTGCGAAGGTACGGCTTGTGCGGGCTCTCGACATCGTTACACAAACCCAACGACGTCTAGAGCTCGGGCGAGCCCCGACCACCAACCCCCCGAACGGGATCGGCTTGGACACACGGGCTGATAAGTCTTAGGGTTTCCGAAAAATAACTTGCGAGTGCGTTGCTCACACGATCATTCTAATAGGTGAAACCGAAACTCAATCGCAATCACGTGATGCTGTATCGTGTAAATAATATAAGAGCGTCAATAAATGATTATTTGTTTTTATCATTTTCAATTTGTTATGCGAACAATAAATAAAGTTTAATATCTGTTCCGCTTTATATATCACTTATGATGACGTTTTGTTGCCTCTGGTTCCCACACCGTGTCGTATGGTCGTTTCAGAATCGCCGAAACTTATGATTTTTAAACCCGGTTTGTAAATTCCAGACACAATATTTGGCCGCAAAACTTAGAAAACAACATCTTTGGGCTTTAATGAATATAAAAAAATTAAGGTGAGGTCAATACATTTTTGTTTCATGGCCCCTTTAAATACGTTCTTGTGTACTATATTCACTTCCACCTGCGTGTTGTTTAGCAAGTTCAAATGATCGGGCAAAAAAAAAACTTAACAAACAATATGTAACACCCAGAAATAACAAAAAAAAAACTTAAGAAACAATTTTTGACAAAGATGGCGCCATTAAGGCGTAATCTTTTCACCGTCGACTCTTTTGAAAACACCACTTTGAGTGCACAGAGCATTTACCCAGTTTATCCCCTCAAACCACTTCTCCTTTTATTTTTATTACTTTTTATTAATAGAAAAAAAAATAGAGAGAGAGAGCTTGAGAACGTGACGTTCAATACGGCAGTGGCTACACGTTTACGTGAATGCGATCGTAGCGCATCCAATTGAGCTAGGTCCAATCGCATGCAGACTGTCCCCTTCCTAGTTCTTCCTCTTCTACCCACCGGCTCCAAATCAAAATGGTCAAATCTCGATTCGATGCACTACGGTATCATCCGTGTAAAGGAAGCCATTGACCGATCTACAGCATTCTTAGACTGTTGACTCTTAAAGGGATATGTCTATTTTGAATCTTTCTCCTTCAATTACATGCCCCACGTTCACTTTTTTATTCGTCCGGATTCATTTACTAGCGTAAATAATATGATTTCAGTTTTTCGGGGAGCTTCCTTCTCAGTTCTACAAACACGCTACGATAACTAACCAACAGCGAATTTTAGTTGTCTGCGAAAAATGGCGACGTAGACCAGATTCAAGTTTGAAAAGTAGCGCAAGGTGCGTCGCTGCACGAGGCACGTGCACCGTGCAGCCCTAAGGAAGATCATGGCGGCACAGCGCAGCTTTCAGCTAGATTTCAGGTGCCATGTTCTTCCAAGAAGTTGCGCGCGGCACGTGTCTCGAGCATTTTCACAACAATGAATGGCGCCACTTCTCTCCGGATAGAGGGGCTTTAGGCTCAATGGACGCAGCCGGAGTGTCAGATATAGCTCCAACAACGGCGCGATAATGACGTCACGCACGCAAGTCAACGGGGCTGTGTTCCAGATCTTACTCAAATAAATCCGAGCCACTCCGGCGGGTCGTGTCACGCGAGAGCACAGATTGAAAAACACTGGACGCGGGTTGGTTTTAGAACGTCCGGGGGGGAACGGTGGCCGAGTGAGCTTAAAGGGGCGGTGCAACGGTATTCAATTGGAATGTTTTTCACTTTACACGGGCTTACCGGCACTAGAGGGATTTAAGGTTACTCCCACGCAACGCCACTTGACAAGAAACTCCTTTGTTGCGGTGTAATTTCAGAGACAAAAGCGATCATTTTTATTCAATCTCTCCTTTGCAAAATTTGATGACGTAAAGTGGGGATCGCAGTACACGCATATGACGATATTTGAATGCTGTTCATAGATTGGACGCGAGCATTGCGTGGTCACTCAATTTGGGCTCGTGATAATTACTATAGTCGGATGCAACCTGAGAACAATCTTTTAGCTCCACCCACAAGCGCATTGCGCCCATCTGAAGTGCCTCCGCCGTCGAGAAAGTAGTTCGCTAGCAACGTTGCTTTTTCTTCCTCCAGTAAACGTGTCTTAAACTACTACAATATTTATTTAATTCATTCAGGACGTTTTAATACGTTAGAATACCTTTTTGTCAACGAAATAGCTGTTTAGTAAAGAAAGAAAGTCACGTCCAATGTACCGTCGTCCCAATTCATTTTCTGTCCAAGATACTGTCCAAGATACTGTCCAAGATACCTCTCAGCAGTGCTAAGCCTCGCGCCCGCTTCGAAATTTTCGTTGGCGATAGCGTCGCTGGATTCTCACGTTGTCGCGCAAAAACTGCTGCAAACGCAAGCCGATTCCATGATGATTTCGTGGCATAACCTCGGGCACGTAAAACATGGTGTCGCGTTGCTAAGGCCAGCAGCCATGTTGAACTTTTTTTTTTCAAAAGGATCGCGATTGGTCCACGGAATCGTGACGTCATGAAAACGATTAGCTGGCGTTTCTCGGCGTAGGATTACATTTTCCTCTGAGAGGCATTTCCGGTTTTTTCTTGGACGCCATATTTGAGGTCACTGTTTAGAGCGCATGCTCGGAACGAGCTCACACTAATAGGCTGCTAGGACCGGTAATCTTGATGGTGTGGAATGCACGTTGCAAAAGAACTGCTGAAGCTCGCTGTCAGCACGCGCTCAGCAGTCGCGCACACAGCTATGGCCGCCAGTGAATACTCCCTATAGACCTTTCCAATGTTTACAAAATCACAGTCCAGCGTGCGATCTTCACAGTCCAGCACGTGCGTGTTCGTCGCTTCGGAAAGCGAGCAAAGAACGCGCCATACGCACGAACACTCAAAATGGCACCGGCCACACGCTCTTTTTTAGAATGGTCTATAGCTCGAGAAGCATTCGGGTAGTAGACCGTGTACAATCGCTGCAACGACGAAAATAGCCGAGCCATAACAATGTCTGGAACTCAGCGCGTGTCCTGTGCTTTGCCAAGCCCAGCGCGTGGCTATGATCAACATTGGCGGCATATAATCGGCTCCAGATCACGTGGCCGCTTGTTCTGGCTGCGAGTTGAGGGGGTGAACGCTGCTCGGTTTTCTTTAATTTTTTACTGAGTGAAAAACAAACGCGTGTTTCATAGGTCATTAACGTCAAGGGTCCGTTCTAAGCGGTATTTGCGCAAAGTACAAACATTGTTACATCGCTGATTTAAAGCCGCTAGCGCACAACAGCTCAGAGCACGTGGAGCAAAAGCTCGCACTGCAGAACCCAGGGGCAACGTTACTGGAGCTCTCTATTCTCGCCTGCAGAGGCGAGTGTCCCAGGTAGCGGTCACGAGAACTATAGCGGCGCTGCAGTCGGATCTTGCTTCCCTGTCTCGCGCGTTGTCTGCTACCACTGCGTTGAGAGCTTCCTTTTTACAGTGGAGCTGTTAAGGGCTAGGTTCCCCAGGATCGTGTCCGTGTATGTCGACACAAACCTGCCTGGACAGCTACCGCCATTTATAAGCGATGGCGGCAAGCACACAACCAGTATGGTTTCCGCCGTCGCTGGTAGATGGCGGCAACCTTTCCAGCTATAATAGAAGAATGGATAGTTGGGCGCGTTGGTGGGAATTCATTGTAGGAAAGAGCGCGAAAAACAGACGACGACGAAGAAGAAGCACGCAGTGTATCGAGTACAGCTCCGCTGGTCGTCTTTCTTCACGACAGTAGAAAGGCTGAACGATTTACTTTTTATTTTCTTCCTTTTTTTTACTTCCATGTGTATAATAGCAAAAAAAATAT
Source organism: Ixodes persulcatus (assembly GCA_013358835.2). Classification (NCBI taxonomy): domain Eukaryota; kingdom Metazoa; phylum Arthropoda; class Arachnida; order Ixodida; family Ixodidae; genus Ixodes; species Ixodes persulcatus. The sequence goes on along the minus strand of JABSTQ010009077.1, from coordinate 248,600 downwards.
GATGAAGATGAAGTGAGATACACCACAGAGATTAGAGTCAGCGCATTGTGAGTGTTTTTTCTTTGAGTGTTTGAAATTTATTTTTGTGTGCGTCTGTTCTAAAATAGATAAATGGGCTATACTTTGTCTCACCTTAGCGTGGACTATTGTTAGCCGCGCATGCTAAAAGCGCGAGCTAGGTGCTTTGGATGAAGCCTCGGCGGCTGCACGAGCTCTCGTGCATCGAGTGCTCCAGGCAAAGCAATCAAGGGTAGCCGCTCGCGCTTGCACAGCCTTCGCAGTCAGTCCATGCTAAGGTGAGACGAAGTATAGTTGGTACATCGCTGAATGGAAAGCGCCGAATAAACAAGGACGAAGAAAGGGACAGAGACAAAGAGCTTCGTCTCTGTCCCTTTCTTCGTCCTTGTTTATTCGGCGCTTTCCGTTCAGTGCGTCTCTTCCCTTGAGCTGTGAAGTGTTAGCATGAATCAACAACTCGCCCAAGCTCAAGTATTGCTATTCAAACTTGGTGGGCTAGACAATCCGGAAGCAAGACTCGGCTGCAGCGCTGCTAGTTCTCATGAACGCCACAGTCCACGTCGCAGGCGGAGCTGTGAAACTGAGCTTGCGCCAGTAACGTTGCCCAGGGGTCCTAAGTTCAATCGCCACCCCTGCCCGTTTCGATCTGGATGAGCATCGTACCGGCGTGCGGTCGTGTACCACTACTGCGTGGTACACGTTAAAGACCAGAGGCTAGCGGTTGCACTGCACCGGATAAATTTATCATCTACAGCTGGGAGACAAGTCGCCCGGTGAGGCAGACTAAGTTCTAGGCTGTATAAACATACACACACCCCAATTTTGTTTTACTCCAAAATACAATGTCTTTAAGGCCCTGTCACATTGAGGAAACACGGCGGAAACATCAACAAAACATGTTTCTCAACAGTCGGGAAACATGTCGGCTGTCGGCTCTGTTGCCCGACAACCCTGTCACATTGAGGAAACAGCAACACAACATGGACGACAGCGTCAATGTTGTCTCGGTGTGACAGCTTTTGGCAACGGAAACCTCGGCAACTTGTGTCGGACGACACGTGTTGCCCATTTCGGTGGCTGAGCGAATTTTTTTCCAGCAACGCGGCAACATCTATATTTTTCAGTACAGATAGTCGCACGAGACTACTTCAATAATTGACAACTCCCCGAATCCAACGCCGGTAGGCCTCGGAATCTTCCAGAGCCAGCTCCCGCATCAAATTCTCATAGGCACCTTGTTGATGCACTCTTGCGAGCCACTCGCTGGTCCATTTTGAACGCGGCTTCTTGCGCGCCGGCAGCTGATCGTCAGAATCACCTGAATCGATGGCACAAAGAAGCACCAAAGCAGAAGCTGCTGCTGTGGCCGGCGCGTATGCCATCCTGCAAGGGTGGCATACGCCCTGTAGCAGAACGCAACCACCAAATCCAGAGAACACGAGATGGTTCGCGCGGCTGATGAATCGACTACGGTAGAAAGACGGCGATGAGACGGCGATCCAAAATGGCAACGATTCGAGGGGCGAGCGGAGCCAGCGGATCTGAGCCTAGCCGCCTATAGACCTTTCCAATGTTTACAAAATCACAGTCCAGCGTGCGGTCTTCACAGCCCAGCACGTGCGTGATCGTCGCTTCGGAAAGCGAGCAAAGCACGCGCCATACGCACGAACGCTCAAAATGGCACCGGCCACAAGCTCGTTTTTGGAAAGGTCTATAGACCTTTCCAATGTTTACAAAATCACAGTCCAGCGTGCGATCTTCACAGTCCAGCACGTGCATGTTCGTCGCTTCGTAAAGCGAGGAAAGCACGCGCCATACGCACGAACGCTCGAAATGGCACCGGCCACACGCTCTTTTTTTGAAAGGTCTATACTTCGTTTCAGCTTCGGTCCAGACGCAGCCGATGCTACAAGCGCGAGCATGTGGCCCAGAGCAGTGCTTGCACTGCACGAGCGCACGTGCCTGGCAGGGATAGAGGCAGCGCGCAGGAGAGGAGGCAATTTGTGTTCTTCCGACACGCTTTCTCGGTGTGACAGGATGTTCCCCGAGTGTCGGAGAACAAGTTGGGAAACATGGTTTTCGGACGACAGCAACATGTTTCCGGACTGTTGCTGTTTCCGCAATGTGACAGGGTCCCCGAAAACATGTTTTCCTCGTGTTGAAGGACAAAGTTCTCCGACTGTGTCCGCAGTGTGACAGGGCCTTTACCCTGAAGTAATACCCGTACCACACGGGCACGTCAAATTTCATTTACAACGAAATGGGGTTGTGTGTATGTTTATACAGCCTAGAACTTGGTCTGCCTCAACGGGCGACGAGTCTCCCAGCTGTAGATGAGCAATTTAGCCAGTGCAGTACAACCGCTAGCCTGGGGTCTTTAAAGGAGCGGTGCAACGATATTCAATTGGAATGTTTTTCGCTTTACACGAGCTTACTGGCACTGGTGGGACTCAAGGATACTCGCACCCAACGCCACTGGCCAAGAAACTCCTTTGTTGCGGTGTAATTTCAAGGGCAAAACCGACCATTTCCATTCAATCTTTCCTTTGCAAAATTTGATGACGTAACGTGGGGATCGCAGTACACCCCAATGACGATATTTGAATGCGGTTCATAGATTGGACCCGAGCATTGCGTGGGCACTCGATTTGGGCTCGTGATAATTACTAGCTCGAGAAGCATTCGGGTAGGGGGCCCGTGTCCAATCGCTGCAACGACGACAATAGCCGAGCCATAAGAATGTCTGGAACTCAGTGCGTGTCCTGTGCTTTGCCAACCCCAGCGCGTGGCTATGATCAACATTGGCGGCATTAAATCGGCTCCAGTTCACGTGGCTGCTTGTTCTGGCTGCGAGTTGAGGGGGTGAACGCTGCTCGTTTTTCTTTAATGTTTTAGGGGCGAAGCTCCTTAGGGGCTTGCCATGTCCGTCCGCCGTCCGCCGTCGGCCCGGCGTCGGGTGCTCGTGCTTCTGCTCGTGAGATCACGTGCTCGTGTAGGGAAAAAAAATTTGAAAAAAAAAGATGAAAAAAATTATGAAAAAGAAAAAGAAGAAAAACAAAGAGTAGGGGGTTCCGAGATGCCATCCCATCTGTCTGCTTAAAAAAAGAAAAAGAAGAAAACCACACATGCTCCTACTGACATGAATGAAAAGGCTCAAAAAAAAAAAAGAAGAAAAAAAAGAGTAGGGGGTTCTGAGATGCCATCCCATCTGTCTGTTTAAAAAAAGAAAAAGAAGAAAACCACACATTCTCCTACTGACATGAATGAAAATGCTCGGCATGCTGCGGCTCGGCGTCTACGCAGGCAAGCACCACCAGAGCTTCGCCCCAAGCAACATCATTCACCACGTGGAGATGCGGTCAATTTTTTTTCTGGGACTTCTATTGCGTGGGGTAAAACACGAACGCGTGTTTTATAGCTATTTAACGTCAGGGATCCGTTCTAAGTGGTATTTGTGCAAAGTACAAAAATTGTAGCATCGCCCCTTTAACGTGCATCACGCAGTAGTAATACACGACCGCACGCCGGTACGATGCTCTTCCAGATCGAAACGGGCAGGGGTGGGGATTGAACCCAGGATCCTGGGTTCTGCAGCGCGAGCTTTCGCTCCACGTGCTCCGAGCTGGTGTGCGCTAGACCACTCGGCCACCGATCTTTTTTTTTTTTTTTTGCCAGGCATTTTTCATTTACAAAAAATACACTTTCAGAAACACTTATAAAAAGGGGGCAAGCTGAATTACAACTGACGCAGACTGATTAACATGAACTTAATGTGACCAGTCTGTCTCTAGGATTGGCAACCAATCAGTCCCATCTCCCAAAACCTTATACACTTCTCTAATCTCAATAATGCCCTGACTAAAATAGTGACACACTGGTCGAGCATCTACATCAGCATACCGCCTTTTGCGCAAGATACAGTTCACAGTCCATGGAACAAATCTGCACTTTTCGTCCAGCCATGTTTTAACCGGAAGTGTTCCGCTCTCGCTCTACCTGGGAAGAGACGAAGAACGGCTGCGGCCAGCGCGTCGTCCCCTCTTGCTCGTCACTACCAACCAGGGACTCTCAGTCTGCTGGAGCGACTGGTCGGTTCCCTCCTCCGTGTCGCTGAGCCGCCGCTTGACCGCCTCAGCCGCGAAGTCCATTGCTGTTTCATCTCCGGCGTCCAGTGCGTCAGTCGCATCCTTTGCAGTCGGTGTCGTCTCATTGGCGGTCTTCGCATTAGGCTCATTTTCACAAACAGTGCTTTCTGCTGTAAATGCTACAACGGTGACCTGGCCTTCTGGCATCGCTAACGGCACGCGTTGCTGCTCTACCTGAGGGTCTTGCGAAGAAATCCTCGCGGTTGGAGTCGCCGCCGCCTCGGCCTCTTCCTCATCCATTACGAGGTTTCTGTCCTGGCTGTAGTTGGCCTTCCTGGCAGCAGCTCGACCGTACGACCGTACGCAATCCGAGGCTTCATGCCCGAAGGCTCGACACTCCTCGCACCTCGGCACTCTACAGTCGCGCCGTATGTGGTGCGCGTCCGGGGACAACAACTAGCAGCGTGCCTCCGTAAAGGCGTAGCTGATACGGCAGGCACTCCGGGGTTAAGTCTTCACGGAGCACAATGCGTACGATGACAGTAGTGGAATCCACGTCTGCCAGGCCCCCGATTCTCCACTTCTCGCGGGTGACATCCTTGACCTCCCCGTACGGCTCGAAGGCCCGTCGAAGGGCGTCTGCAGAAACGTCGAATGCCACCCAGTGAACTTTTACCTTCAGCTCTTGTTATTCTAGATTAATGATCAGGCATGGCCGCCCCTTCACCAGCATGGTCTCCTCTTGCAGAAGCTTCTCTTTGGCGGAGGTGGTGTGCAGCTTCAGCAGTCAGACGTGCCCCATTTGAAACGCGCCAAGTCCTGCTACGTCTTCTCGAACTCCCACCTGGTTCAGAGGCCCTACGAAGTCTTCAGCACGGTACGGCCGCCCCCGGGTATCAGCATGCAGCACAATGCTGCATTTCATCGCTTCTCCTGTCGGCAGAGTAGGCAGTATCAACGTGTAGTCATTGGGAACATCGCCGCGTACGGTATCACCGCGGCTTGGAGCCGCCGTCATCGAGCTCACAGCGGAGCGATCCATTCCACGTGCGCACGCTACCGCGTTCGAAATTGGAATCCCGGCCACCGATCCCCCCATTTACAACGAACGACATTCGTGTGGTCGACGAATCGGCTCGCGATCTGTCACGCGTGGAATGCGCCACACCCGGAGCGTCGCGCGCTGATTGGCCGATCGTTCAAATGTCATTTGTTGTAAATGGCATTTGAGTTGCCCGTGTGGCATGAGTATTATGGCAAATTCGGGTGGTCAATCACCGGCGAGCCCACGCCGGCGGCAGAGGCAACCAAAACCGCGCCAGCGGCGCACCACGTGACCCTCTCCACCCGAACACAAAGCGCCGGCAACTGGCGTTTTCGTTTGCCTGGGTCGCGCGTGAACTTTGTTAACTTCTTTCTCGATTATTTTATGATACAATACGCACGCTGTAGGCATCAGCAACATATATTCGGACTCTGAGATGTGGGTAAAGAAATTTTAATATATTTTGTTTAGATTCCCGATGAACTGTTGCCATCTCACAAGAATCCCAGAAAGCTCACCAGCATCGCTGTTTTTATTTCATTTTCTTGTTATTACCTTTTTTTCTGGAATCCTCAGCATTTTCATTTGGCCCAGTCTTTAAAATAGTAAGGCGCGTTCAAGTCTCGAGCTGCAGCACTATCAATACATTTTTTTTTTTACAGCGGTATAATAACACGCTGTGCCCCATAGCTAACTGATCTTACGCAAGCTCCCTTTAAAATATTTTATCTTTATCTCCGTTGTTATTGCTTTCTTTTCTCGGACCACAGAGGGGTGTCTGTCTCAATGGCTTCGTTTTCTACTCGAACCAGCTATCGGCGAGCATTGTTTCGTTTGGTTCCCTTTCCCGATTCGGATATGACGACACCGGATACAGTCTGGCAGACAAGCTGCCCGACCTCTTGAAGCTCGGGTGAAAATTGTGCCGGTAAATTGCTGGCACCCGCCTGAGAAGCGCCACCCGAACGGCGCGCACTCGCCAGCCTTTGACCACGCGAACGCCCTTGCCGGAGATATGGCAAAATATTTTGCCGGGAAATGACCACCCGAATTCGCTATTAGATCGAGTAAAATTTGGAACACGGACCGGATGGCATCTGACATCTGGGCCCGTTTGCTCGAAGCACTAACCGCGGCTAAAGTGAGCCGCGGTACCTAGGAGAGGGATTTTTAATCACGTGACTGGTTCGGTAGGGATGCGGGGAAACATGGCGGTACCCCGGTGAGTGAGCGCCGCTCGTTGTAGCTGCAATATCGGGCACGTTAGTCAGCAACGAATGGTACAGGAGGCTTTCGCTTTGCCTTACCTCACTTATATCGCAAATCATGAGCAATAATGAACAGAACAGCGCACAAAAAGACGAGGACAGAGAAAAGGAACATGCAGGACACACAAGCGCTGTGTGTCCTGCATGTTCCTTTTCTCTGTCCTCGTCTTTTTGTGCGCTGTTCTGTTCATCGTGTTATCATACCAACTCGCCCAACTTACAACACATGAGCAATGACCTCTCCGCATTTTTTAGATAGTCTTTCGATTCTGGTCATTCCTAAGCCTAAATGAACGCGATATTGTCGGCATGGCAACGTTTTTGGAAAGCGGATTGCTTTGACTCAATCGGCCGTGTATTGATAGCACACAAAAGCAGACAGCGTCCCAATAAACCTTTTTCTAAATTACCCAAGCATCGAGGAGAACGCTGGAAGTGTAATTCTACGGCCCGCGCTCGCTGGCCTTCCTCTTATAAAAGATTTGAAGTAAATAATCACAATAAGGCTTTGACAAACGCGCGGGCAAAACAAAATTTGTTTTAGACTTTTTGCTTTAGAACAATTACTACTGCAGACGCCAGCACGTGCAACGCGCCTAACTATACTTCGTTCCAGCTTAAGTCAAGGCGCAGCCGATGCTACAACCGCGAGCTCCGGGCTTTCAGCGTCCCTGCCAAGAACGCGTGCTCGTGCAGCGCAAGCACCGTTCAGGGCCACATGCTCGCGCTTGTAGCATCGGCTGCGTCTGGACTTTAGCTTAAACGAAGTATACACTCGTAGCATGCACCTCGGTGCTTGGGGGGACGCTGTCTGCTTTTGTGTGCTATCAATACCCGGCCGATTGAGTCAAGGCAATCCACTTTCCAAAGACGTTGCCCCAAGCACCGAGCATGCATCTCGGTGCTTGGGGGGACGCTGTCTGCTTTTGTGTGCTATCAATACCCGGCCGATTGAGTCAAGGCAATCCACTTTCCAAAGACGTTGCCATGCCGACAATTATCGCGTTCATTTAGGCTTAGGAATGGCCAGAATCGAAAGACTATTTAAAAAATGCGGCGAGGTCATTGCTCATGCTTTGCGATTTAAGTGAGGTAAGGCAAAGCGAAAGCCTCCTGCACCATTCGTTGCTGACTAACGCGCCCCATATTGCAGCTACAACGACATATTAGTTTTAAAGCGAGCGGCTCTCACTCACCGGGGCACCGCCATGTTTCCCCGTATCCCTACCGAGCCAGTCACGTGATTTTAAAATCCCTCTCCTAGGTACTGCGCTTAACTTTAGCTACACTGTACTTTAGCCGCGGTTAGTGCTTCGAGCAAACGGGCCCAGGGTAGCTCTCGTCAAACACAAAGTTGGGGTCGAAGTTCGCAGAGCGTGCTGATTTGACTCTCGTGACGGTGGCGTCACGCGGGACGAAATGTCAGTCATCCAAACTCTCTAGGTGCTCAAATAGACCTATCTCACCAAGCGTTCCACGCATGCGTGACGCCGCCATAACTGTAGTTCGTAGGAGACAGACGCTAGTTCACGAGACAGCTCATGCCACCTCGTGTTCTGCTCGCGCAGACCTCCAGCAGGGTTGTCGCGCGTGCAGAGAGACTACAGCTCCCATGGTTCGACAGTTTGCCACTAATTTCGTTACTGTACCGATCGTTCTAGGTGTCACCATGCCAGTGGAGATCCATCGACCTTTCGTGGTGCGGCGGACGAAAGTGTGATTTGACATGTATGCTAGGCATGTCGGCAGCGGTGGCGTACTCGAACTAGCTGGTGAGATCGGTCTATTCCAGCGACATTCTGAAACGCAACATCGTAGTGAGCTTCACCGGAGCGCGCCCGAGCAACACCGTGGTGTCAGGCGATTCAACGCTGATGACGTCGCTCCTGTGTGTCCCCAGTCCCACATCCCTACACCGCGTTAGAGTCAATGCTGTCTAGATTTTCTCTATACTCGGCGACAACTTTTCTTGGCAATACTGCCAAAGCTACAGAGCCGAAGCACGCTGTCTTCTTACGCAGCTGAACACAGTCCCCGGGTCTAAATTGTGTTTTGGCTGTAACGTAAATTATAATCTTAATATTCGTCATTTGAATAATAATTGTCACATCACTATGAATCTTGAACGATAAAAATATAAAAATGAAATTAGTTTTTTAGTTACTAAAGATCTGGTAGTAGGTAACAAGAGGAAAAGGAGGTAGAGGAGCACAGAACCACGAGATCATGAACGGCACGAGAGGGAACGATAAACCGACACCATCGAAACGGACGTGCCCGGGATCTCTTCCTTAACAGATGGCATCTGCTCTGAGCCCGGGTATGTCCACTGGAAACGGTTTCATAGACACTAACGAGCTGTATAGACCTTTCCAATGTTTACAAAATCACAGTCCAGCGTGCGATCTTCACAGTCCAGCACGTGCGTGTTCGTCGCTTCGGAAAGCGAGCAAAGCACGCGCCATACGCACGAACGCTCAAAATGGCACCGGCCACAAGCTCGTTTTTGGAAAGGTCTATAGAGTGCTTGCCTTGAATGCCGAGAACGAAACCAAAACTGACGTATTGAAAGCCCGGATGCTTGGCGGGGTGATACATGTGCAGGAGCTCCGCCCCCCCTAGCATTTCCTTCATTGCCAAGAAAAGTTGTCGCCGAGTATTAGCCCCGAGAGCGAACACAAGCGTCGCTGTGGTCGGCCTTCCACGATTGGCCGAACGCTGACTATGACGTAAGAAAGGGGATTATCATCGACGGAAATAAGAGGAATGAAAGAACTTTAATTTTGACGGTGTTGACAGTGTTCCTTTAAGAGCGCAATGATTTCAAGCTTCCACCATGCTATTTACAAACACCATCGAACTTGTTGTTTGCAAGGTAATGACGTAACAAGGGGGAACCATAAGAGGGCGCCACCACAACTTCTCGCCGCTAATAGTCGGGCTGTTAATACTATGAACTTCCTCGTCGCGAGATAGCCGTTTGTGGAGGCTATTGGTGACGTCAAAGTGAAATTTCACATCTTTGAGAAGGAGTTATTTGAGGAAAACATATCCGCTTCGGAACCGAAGCGAAGTCTGAACTTTGTGATATTGTAGAGCCATGCGCGGTGTCCGCGGCTTTGGAGCTCATCTTCCGCCATTGCCAACAAAGCTGCCGGGTCACCCAGAGGCGGTTTATGTAGTGACGTCAGTGGTGTGTGAGCGATGAGCATGCGACGAGGGGTGGCGAGGTAAAACCGAGGGAAGGGAAATAAAAATGGGTACGACCGACACACACACACACACACACACACACACACACAAATATGGGTCACGAAGTGCTGTAGAAAAATGTTCGGTTGTGAGGGGTGGATGGTAGTGAAGAAGGGGGATATCCCTTCTCCCAAATGTTTTAGCATACCTTTCTGAAATAGACTAGGGCTGGTGTGATCGCCTCTACCTTTCCACCTTTATGCCCCTTGACCCCTCTTTCGATGCCACGGGGGGCAGGGGGGGGGGGGGGGGGGACCTGCATTTCTCTTCGTTCCCCTGTTTCGACTTTCCTGCTCATAGGCGTTCCAAATGCGCGACATCAATGAACAGCACAGCGGGCATTTTTTGGAAATAATATGGTGGTAGTGGTTCTGGAATAAAAATGGTTCGCGTTCCATCAACTCACGAGTAAACATGGCAGACTTTCAAGAAAAGGGCAGGGCTCGTAGTGTGCAGGCGCGTTCGGTGGCGTCTCCTGGAAGTTTTTACACCCTTGACGTCAAGGGCCAGGATCATCAGTTGTGAACGACAAATTAAATGGTGTGTGTTCGAATCGACGGTGACATGTTTGATGGTATTCGATGGCAGCTTGGAGTCATCGTGTTCTTAAAACATCACCGTCAATATTGGCAACCTGACATTACTCTTAATTCCGTTGATGAAAGCAGAATTAATTCCAGTCTTTCTAATCTTGAAACAGCGACCACACCGACATTTTTGCTAGCCTACGTGGCCAATAGTCATTAATTAAAAAAAAGCAGTAAAATTATTTTATCCCGCCGATGGGGGGACAACTGCCCGGAGGAGAAATCCGGCCGAAAGCGGACAACGCTACTCGGCTGGTTCTGACACGGTGTATCTTACACCCTGGTTCTGACCTAGTCACGTCGGGCTACACTTTGATCATATTCAAAAGTCCGAGAGAAATTAAAGGAACGGCAAGGACGTTTTCTTCTCTTTTTTTAGAAAATTTTGTTTTATCAGCGTAAATAAGAATGATATCACGCTGTCAACTTCGACGGTGTTGATTTTAGAATGCAATTATCCCAAGCCTCTGCCGTGCTTTTTAGAGACTATTAAGGCGCCGGTCCCACGGCGGCCATCTTGAACAAGCCATTAGTTCAACCACTAGTTGGCGGCACTCATCCGTGTGGCCTAGGGTGCCTACTTGTCTGTCTGTCTCAGGGTGAAGACATCCATTGTTGCCTTGAACGTGCCAGCGCGTGACGCTCTCGCGCACTCGGTGCGTGACTTGAGCGGTAAAATGGCGTCTATGCATTAGCCAAAGCTAGGCGCTCGAACTGAGTTACACCGGATTGCGCGCACTTCAAAATGCATAAAAAACCGATTGGGTGGAAAAATGGCTGAGATGTCACCACTCGAGAAAAAGCGCGCGTGTGTATGAAGGCACTCTAGTGTGGCCTAGAGTTCCTGTATTTGCGACGTGAGCGATCGAAAGTTTCGCTGTGGTCGGTTCACCACAATTGGCCGAATGCTGACTATGACGTCAGCAAAGGATGTTTCATCGTCGGAAATAAGAGAAATGTAAGAACTTCAATTTCGGCGGTGTTGGCAGTGTTACTTTGAGACCGCTATGATTTCAGGCTTCCAGAATGCTCATTACAAACACCATCGAGCGTGTTGTTCACAAGGTAATGACGTCACGAAAGGTAACCTAACGAGGGCGCCACCGAAACATCTCGCCGCTAATAGACCTTTCTAATGTTTACAAAATCACAGTCCAGCGTGCGTTCTTCACAGCCCAGCACGTGCGTGTTCGCCCTAGCAAAAATTCTAATAGGAATATCTATGAGACTAATAGACATTTCTATGAGACTAATAGGAACTCCTATAAGACTAATAGCAATGCCTATGAGACTAATAGACATTTCTATGAGACTAATAGGAACTCCTATAAGACTAATAGCAATGCCTATGAGAAAAATAGACATTTCTATGAGACTAATAGGAACTCCTATAAGACTAATAGCAATGCCTATGAGACTAATAAGAATCCCTATAAGGCTAATAGCAACTTGTTTGAGACCAATAGAAATCTCTATGAGACTAATAGACATCTTTATCACATGAGTAGAGATGTGTATTAGACTAATACAAAACTGTATTTGTCTAATAGAAATATTTATTAGGTTAATGTATGCCTTCTATTAGAATAACACAAAGTTTCATAGACTAATACAAGCATTCTGTTAGTCTTATAGAATAATAATTAGACAAATTTACACATTCTAATAAACAAATGGAATGCTTATTAGAATACTTGTAGCACAGCCATTCCGGCCATTACAATATTAAATGGGCATATTAGAACAATTGAAACTCAACACCACCAAATAAATATGAATGAATAACTGAGATTTATTAGATGTGGAAACCCTTAATTGTGAGCTCGTCCCCACCGATACTTTCAACTAGCTGGCAAACAGAGGTTTCTGCTTTGTAATTTTTTTTATCAAACATAGGAGTGAATGTTTACAACAAATTGTCTTCATTGGATCTACAACTCAAAAAGACGAAGATGGACCATTCATTCATTCATCCATTTATTTTTTGTGCTCATGAACAGCTTTTACCTTTGTAATGAAGTTCAATATACATATAGCAAAATGGGGTACGAAAATTCTAGTGATAATTAAGGAAACACTTGAACGCTATACAAGATGGGTTAAAAACGTCACTACCTGGAGCATTTATGGTACTATAAAAGTTTTGAATATGTGTCATGGGGCAAGTTCGGAAGATTTGATTAATTTCGAGAACCACGAGTTCCAGAAATAACAGGCAAGTTCGAAATTGGAACTTAGTTGTGCCCAATAACAGCAGAGCGAGGTTGAAAAAATTACAAGGAAAAAGATGTAGGCTCTGTGGCTGTCGGCTCCGTGAAAGCCGGATTCGCCGTCGCATTCTTGCGATATCGGTATACTGCCGCTGCGCTTGCCTGCGGCACGGCATCGCTTGCTCTTTTCCTGCGCTGTAGCTCTGTTGTTCTCGGTATTCGGGCCAGGATCCAGGTACTTTTTTTGTTTGCATACGCGGGCATTTTGGCGTGAACGAGAAAGACCTGAAACATCCGAGGAGCAAACCGCCACGGAACCGCTCGAATCGTCCGCCATTTTTCTTGTTGGAAGATCTATGGCTATGGCTATGGATAGAGTGGCTACCAGTGGATTTCATTGACTATTATCCCTGTTACCTTTGCACTGCTGGCATTCGTTCTTGCGGCTGCGAGTTAATTGGTGGCTGCAGGGCGGCATTTGAAACATTAGCAAAAGTTTTTCATAAGTATTATAATATAAATTGTATTTTAAGATTATTTCGTACCAACACATGAATTTTCACGTGATGGTAGTTGTCACACTGGTGGCGCCGCAGCGGCAGCATACTGCACGTCCTTCAAAACTTCGAATTGACAGCAGTCCTTAGTCCCCCGAATCCCTCCCAAATGCGAAGTAACACGTGTGTCGGAAAAATCGTATCCTGTCTACTTGTGCGGAAACATGCATGTGTACGCCCGGTTTTAGGACGGCGACGCGACCGTCGTTATTCCGTGTAACGATATAAAACATTTGAGCACAGTTGGACTTACGGACTTCAAACGCCAACCGTTGGTACGACGTGTGGTGGAAGGACACCAATCAATCTGGCTATTTTCGAGCCCAAATCATGAAGATGTGTGGTAAGTATCAGAGCATGAAATTTAGTCTATATATATACCTCTTATCTTCGTGTGCGGTGCATTTGTAGCATCTAGAGTGCCTGTTCCGTTCGCGGTTATGACGTGCTTTTTTTCTCAGCGGCCCTGTGAGGTTGCTGTAGGTTTGGTAGCAAAAAGAATGGCAAAAACATATAAAACACCTCTTAGGGATGATGGTCCGGAGGTATTTCTTTCGAAATGTGCATGCTGTTCCCGAAACTTTTATGTATCAGGTTTCTTAACTACCTGCCGTAGCAGTTTCCCCTGTAAATGTTTGTCAAGCTGTAAATAGTGTAACATGGTAAAGGAACCGAAAATAATTCATACGAACATTTGCTTTGAAATACGAGTAAAGTGGTCGGAGGCCCAATTCTACCTATTTCAGCCTAAAATATAATTAGTTTAAATCGAGTAGGGATGCTCAAAAATTAAAATTTCTAATAATAGACTCAATATTGCTCTCAATTTGTAATCTTAATTGAACAGTATTTTTTTTTAAGTTATAATTATTTGCAAATAGTCTAAACGGTTTAGCGCTGCGAGTTTCCCTTAAAGGGGCACTAAAGAGGTTTCTGAGATAGTCCACTCTTGGTCATGCGTCGTGCATCCCAAGAACCAAAACATTATTATCCTGCGCCACCGATTTTCGTATTAAAATGTGATAATCAGTTTTTCTGCGATATATCACAGAACTCGAACTGTTGCCGAACGACGAACGGCGCTTGTCAGCCATTCGAGCGGTGGTTTCTTTCGTTGAGTGATCCGAATGCGAGCTGCTTCTCGGGTTGTTTTGCCAGCACTCCTTACTCAGGTGCATGAAGTGGAGGTTGCAGGGCCTGAGAGAGCTTCCAAAACTAGCCCAGAAATGGTTCGAAAGAGGGTTACCGGATGCTGCTAAATTGTTTTTAGTGGTCGGAGGCCCAAACAGTTTGTGTCCCTCTGGCTTGGACCACCTTGTGATAGCAATTTGGTGCTCATACAAGTTATCTCTTATGAATACTGTCACTTTCAACTGCAAATTCATTATCTCTTTCAGGCTTCTTTGGGCACTATGTGGACACAACCTGCACCGACGAGACAACACGCAAGGTTCGCCAGGCAGGGATGAACAAGCTTCTGGCTAGCTAGGAAGATTGCTGATTTAAATTGAGAGGTTTGCGTGAATGTAAGATTTGTATGAATGGGAGAATAAATTGTATTATCTTAAACAAGCTACACCGTCTACTCTCATTTAGCAAGCCACGTAATGCAGTAGGTAAATAGCATACCGATATAACTAAAACTAATAGGCTACACCAATACAACTAATAGGCTAATACAACTAATAGGCTAATACAACTAATAGACTAATACAACTAATAGACTAATACAACTAATAGACTAATACAACTAATAGGCTAATACAGCTAATAGACTAATACAAAGTGTCAATAAACCGATAGGCTATTAGAAATTTCTATTAGAATTTTTGCTAGGGCGTCGCTTCGGAAAGCGAGCAAAGCACGCGCCATACGCACGAACGCTCAAAATGGCACCGGCCACAAGCTCGTTTTTGGAAAGGTCTATTAGCGGCGAGAAGTTGTGGTGGCGCCCTCTTATGGTTCCCCCTTGTTACGTCATTACCTTGCAAACAACAAGTTCGATGGTGTTTGTAAATAGCATGGTGGAAGCTTGAAATCATTGCGCTCTTAAAGGAATACTGCCAACACCGTAAAAATTAAAGTTCTTTCATTCCTCTTATTTCCGTCGATGATAATCCCCTTTCTTACGTCATAGTCAGCGTTCGGCCAATCGTGGAAGGCCGACCACAGCGACGCTTGTGTTCGCTCTCGGGGCTAATAGGCTCCCTACGGGAGCCAGAGTTGCGCGTTTGATTCCACGTGCCGCGTGCCACCCTCGCCGCTATTCGCCGAGATCCGATCACGTGAGGAGCCGGATCAAGTGCCGTGCAGGAAAGTAGACGTTGCACGCGCCCCGGCGTACGTTCCCCGGCTTTTGAGCGCGCCGCGCGCCTCGAACGCGCGGCGCCGCTATTCACCGACTTCAGTCACGTGAGGAGCTGGATCCACATGCCATGCATGAACGCGCAACTCCCCTTGCGCGACCGAAAGCGTCGCTGTGGTCGGCCTTCCACGATTGGCCGAACGCTGACTATGACGTCGGAAAGGGGATCTATTATCGACGGAAATAAGAGGAATGAAAGAACTTTAATTTTGACGGTGATGGCAGTGTTCCTTTGAGAGCGCAATGATTTCAAGCTTCCACCATGCTAATAACAAACACCATCGAATTTGTTGTTTGCAAGGTAATGACGTCACAAGGGGGAACCACAGGAGGGCGCCACCAAAACATCTCGCCGCTAATACAAGAACTCTAGTGTGGCCAGAAAGCAGGCTCGTGGCAGTGATGTTCCTCCTCTGCTCTTAATTTCCTCCTTTCTGCTGCTCGCCCGAGCACGTTCAGCGCTCAGCGCGTGCTCCCGTTGACACAAATGCCAGCAAACGAGCCAGTGGTGCTATACTTCGTCTGACCTTTGCATGGACTATTGTTAGCCGTGCTTGCTAAAAGCGCGAGCTAGTACTTTGGATGTAGCCTCGGCGGCTTCACGAGCGCTCGTACAGCGAATGCTCCAGTCAGTGCGGTCAAGGCAAGTCGCTCGCGCCTACACAGCCTTCGCAATTAGTCCATGCTAAGGTGAGACGAAGTATAGCAGGGCCCAGTTCGCACAGAAGCGGAGCCCAGCTAGCTCGTCGAGCCGATCGAGAGTGCCTAGCTGGGCAAAATTTGTTTTTGATCCTGGCTTTCTTCCACGCTGCAGGGTTGGCAAAGCGATTTCGTTAGAGGCTCACAAATCAGTAGCTATCGGTTTAACGATTAAAGCATTAAAAACATAGTCAATCAATCAATGAAGAATGTTATCAAACGATAAAGAACACATATAAGACATGCCTTGTCAGCATTTCGTTAATGAAAGAGGTTTTGCACGACATAAACGTTTAAATTCATTTTCGCTGTAAGTCAGAGCGCAGCTGGCATAACAGGTCAATGAGGCCAATCAAGCAGAGCCAAAAAACACTATGTCACGGAGCTCAACGTCTTATCGTGCGTTTGTTTGTCTCCGGTCAAAGCAATCAAGCGCAAACCATGCCCCATGGCCTTGCGCTTTTAGTATGCGTGTTTGTGCGTGTGTATCTTATAGTCTTTGATCATTTTGATCTATGGTAAAACAAGCAATAGCAGACTCTTTTTCAAGACGGGTGTTCAGAGGGACGCTCTATGTAACTCATCATTTTGATGATAGTTTGATTAAACTTGATTATCTGTTATTTGACCTTATAAATAACCACCCCAAATATTGTTGAAATAGTACGCCGAGGTCGAAGAATCTGCATGTTCAAGAAACGAGTAAAAGTGTATCTTTTAGTCCCAGTGACCTTAACTTTTGTTAGTCGAGTGGGTAGCAGATTTCAAAGTGTGTTTTATAGTGCTTTTGATATTTTTTCATTAATAATTAAATTTGTTGATAATTTGAAGTTGAAAAAATATAGCAACGTCTTACATGTATATATATATATATATATATATATATATATATATATATATATATATATATATATATAGGGTTTTTTTTTTTTAAGCTTAACAGATTTGTTTAAAAAAAGCCGTGGAAGTTACACTTATGCCGCTTGTGGAGGTGAGTTATACGGCTAGGGGGACATATTATAGTGGGCAAATCGTAATGATCAGTCGGCTAATTAATTAAAATTCGTTAATTAACTTTTTAATTAATGAAAATAGACATATGGTTCCAATTAGAAACTTGCTCAGCGTCATCGAAAACCCCTAAATCAGTCATTTTCAGAAAGACTTTGAGCGCGTGAGAAGCGTAGTAGTGCACCAAAGTTACCACTCGTGGAGCAGGTACAAGGCTGGGGCTAGATAAGAGACGGAAAAATCGCGCGGGCGCCTTATCGCAACCTCTAGCTTTGTACCTGCTCCACGAGCGGTAACTTCAGTGCACTACTACGCTTTTCACGCGCTCAAAGTCTTTCTGAAAATGTCTCATTTAGGGGTTTTCGATGACGCTGAGCAAGTTTCTAATTGGAACCATATGTCTATTTTCATTAATTAAAAAGTTAATTAACGAATTTTAATTAATTAGCCGACTGATCATTACGATTAGCCCCCTATAATATGTCCCCCTGGCCGTATAACTAGCCTCCACAGGCGGCATAAGTGTAACTTTCACGGCTTTTTTTAAACAAATCTGTTAAGCTTAAAAAAAAACACCCTGTATATATATACATGTAAAACGTTGGTATATTTTTTCAACTTCAAATTATCAAAAAATTTAATTATTAATGAAAAAATATCAAAAGCACTATAAAACACACTTTGAAATCTGCTACCCACTCGACTAACAAAAGTTTAGGTCACTGGGACTAAAATTCTGTTTCTGTTGCATTCTGTTTGAATGCAACAGAAATGGGGAATTTTACAGTAACGCTGACATTTTATGGTAATGACTGTGATCTCAGTGATGGTGATGGGAATGATTTCCATTTCAAACTTTTGATGACGTTGATTATTAATTATTGTGATTTCGATGCTTAGCTAATGTCAATTTGATTATTTTATGTATAATTGCTTTTTATGCTGACACTGGTCCTGTACACTGCTGAATGCTGTAAAAAGGGACTGATGGCCTGGTCGGAAGCCTTTTTAATGCGAAAAGATTATTTGCCTCATAACGCGAAAATCCGGCGGCGGCGTCGGCGGCATGACCGAGCGATGGTACCGAAAATTGCCGTTGGCGCAAAGAGTAAAAACACGTTAGAAATGCCCGGATTGACGTCACATTTTTCACGAACGTTCCTATAAACTAGGTAAATGAATGGCGTTTTAGAGAGAAACTCTGTTACATATCGGTCTGGATGGAAATCGAACCCCGGCCTCCAAGGTGCGAGACGGGCACGCTTCCCCGACGCTACGGCGGCTTTTTTTTCTTTTCTTTATTGTCGACGCCACGGCGGCTCCACGGTCCTGGCTGACTAAGGTGTGCCTAGTGCGTGCGGCACTGCACACGTCCCGTCACAACCATCTGGCTGACTGAAGGTGTGGCCAAGTGCGTGCGTCATTGGGCACGTGACGGCGCAGCCAATGGGGAGAAGGTGGCGGGTGCTGCCTCCCACGCGTCACACACCGAATCAGCAGAAATAACTTCAATGCATGTCAAAAAAATAAAACGAAAACATTTCACCAAAGGGACTACAATGCTTTCGCATTCCCACACGTAAACAGGTTTAAGTGTCTGTGCCGATTTTCCTTTTGTATTCTTTTGCCACAGCCCCTCAGACACATGTATGTCTGGAAATAAGGATTATTATTTTTATTATTAACTCACGCACACTTGTTGTCGTAATATTTATTTTTATTTTTACAACATGTACACGGGAGAACCGCCAAGCGGTCCAGATCATCCAAAGTTCAGTGTGTCTTCACGTTCCTATGGCCGTCTGCACGTTCACGTTCAAATGGCAAAACACCGTAGACCGTCTTCTCTTTTCAAATGACAACGAACCGTAGACCACATGAAGGTATATGCACGCTGTCTTCACGATAATTGAGAGATTCGACAGATAGAAACACCTAATCAAAGAAACTTTACAGCTTCAAGAATCTCTCGTATTAGCGGGTCGCCACTCCGCGCCAACCACAGTCTCGGCAGTGAATGCCGAGATGGCCAGAGACATAAAGCCCCTCGATGTGTTGACGTTTGTCTGCAAGTAGCGTCAAATCACGGTGTAAGATAATACTCTTCAGGTGAGGACAGCGCGCTCCTCGCGCAGTGCAGATAAAGTTCGCTTTTCACTCTCTCTTTCTCTCTCTCACTATGGTTTCAAGTGGCGCCGGCAGATGACTCGTCGACCCGTGGGTACGGCAAAGACGTCTCGTGCCGCCTCATGCTCGACACGCGCAGAGCTCCAGCGAGGTTGTCGCTCGTGAAGAAAGACCACGGTGTACCGGGGTGTCATGGCAACGAGATAACTTTTTTCGCTCTCACACAGTTTCGCCGTTTGGCCGCCGGCGACACTGTCAGCCGCGGGCACCAGAGCCGTATATGTAGAGAGTTTGGCCATTCGTTGGGAAGTATAGGAGACAAATGAGGAGGCGCCATTGGCCGAAAGCGGGCTGGGCGTGTTCCAGGGCGTCTTCAGAAATTCGAATGTGACCAACCAGAAGGTGGAAATAACACCCTGGCGGTGGTCGCGAGAAACAAACCTGATAACTGCATTGGAATAACTCTCGATGACTGAAAATATGATACACGTGATGGACGTGATGTTTCAATCACGCTCATCCAAAATGATGGAGAAAGAGTGCGACTAGCGGAACGATCAACATAAACCGTACGCCAAGCGCCGAGGGCCGGGAATCTGCCGTCCAAGCGGTCACACTCTGTCCTAGCAAAACAGAGTTGAGCGGCGCATTCGTTTCTTACATCTTTCTGCATGATCATGATCAAAACAACATGTGCACCCTATTTTCAACCACGAAGAGTTACTACACTTCACTCTTACGCGCTTATTAAAACCATTTACGAACATAGACCTTTGATCAGAACTGTTTCTCGCTACCACCGCTAGGGAATTCTTTTCGGCTTCTGGTTGGTCAAGAGAGCATGCCAAGCCCTCTTTCTGAATCTGCCGCACGCCCTGGCTCTGCCCGCGCCTCCCATTGACCAAACTCTCTACATATACGGCTCTGGCGGGCACGGTGGCCGAGGAATAATGCAGCCTTTCGAATGCCCGTCGAACGAACACTATCTGATTCCTCGCGCGCGCGTTCAGCCCCGCCGTGTCCTCACCTGAAGAGTATTAT
Organism: Ixodes persulcatus; assembly: GCA_013358835.2. NCBI lineage: Eukaryota > Metazoa > Arthropoda > Arachnida > Ixodida > Ixodidae > Ixodes > Ixodes persulcatus. Next base: position 228,335 of record JABSTQ010009077.1, on the reverse strand, counting down.
CTTACACCTAGAGTGCCTCAATGTCCTTCTGTTTAGGGTGATGCCATCGTTTGTAGTACCCGATGCCGACAGCACGCGCTCACAGGAAAAATACAAAGAAATCGCAGGAAACAAAATGTCGCCGTAGCACAGTCAGCGCCACAAGCGCGTGCAGGGACACGCTCTTTCACGCGCTTCAGAACAAAAAAAAAAAAGAGTTCGAAAAAAAATGGCCCGATGTCATCACCCCAAGCAAAGCGCACATGAAGGCACCCTACTTACACCGTGCGTCAAATGCGCCAGTGCACAAGACCTGTGTCTCGAGCGGCCCTTGGAAGCGAATGGCGGCGCACAACTGAAATGAGTGGCCCTTGGAAGTGAATGACGGCGGATCAGCACCCTGTCATGACACGTGTCTTGCGCGTTTCCACCACAATGGTTGGCGGTACTTGTAAGCGTGAACTTTATCGAGGGACTTTAAAACGACAGTTCGTTTCTCGCCATTTGTGCACTTTTCCACTGTTCACAAAAAGCACAGTCTACGCATGCTAAATCACAGTCCAGCCAGCGCTCGATCGCAGTTGCAGCCAGCCAGAAAGTGCGCGTGCATAACACACAAACACAGCAATGAACGCGCCCTCGGTTACTGGAGCGGGCGCGTGGCTTCATTTATAGTTTCGTTTGCGCGAAAACACGTGCAAAAGATCTGCGAGATCAAACCCCATGCTCGCGCGAGCAGCTTTGCCAGCGTTGTGCAATAGGCTCAAATAGCACGCGCACATGAAGGCACCCTAGGCTCAAAGTCTACGGGGCATTCGTGGTTAGGATGAGGCATGGGATCCAATTCAAAGAGTAGATTTGCGTGCGACATATGAAGCACAAATTTCCCGCGGACTAAGTTATAACTAGGACTGGGCGTCAATTTTAATCGAATAATTAATCAATATACCTATTGCTATACTACCCAAGCATCAAGGAGAATGCAGGGATTGGTTTTCTACGATCCACACGCGCACGCCTTCCCCATATAAATGATGCGGAGTGAATAACCAAAATCAAGCGTTGGCGAACGCGCGTGCAAGGTGCCATTTGTTTTAGGTATTTGCTTTAGAAAAGTTACTACGGCTGACGTCAGCACGTGCGGCGCGTTGAACACCAATCCCTGCATTCTCCTTGACGCTACGTTAATATAGCAATAGGTATATTAATAGGTTTCGCACATTCCCATGCATCATAGTTCTAAAAAAGTCAAAATGAAATTTTTTGTTTGCTTTTGTTAAATTTGCGATTAATGGCAAAGTGTACACTTTCAGATCTTAAATCAACTTTGATGTGTATTTGAGAACAGTCGAAAGGCTAGTCACACTCACAAATTATTATTTCAGCCACAGAAAGAAACAGGTTCGTTAATAATTTCCAGCAATAGGGAACTCCTTTGATTGTTCACAGTATACCTATTGCTAAATTACCCAAGCATCAAGGAGAATGCAGGGAATGGTGTTCCACGCGCCGCACGCGCAGGCCTTCCCCGTATCAAAGATTCGAAATAAATAACCAAAGTAAAGCGCTAATGAACGCGTGTGCAAAATGCCACTTGTTTTAGGCTTCTTTTTATGACAGTTACTGCTGCAGACGCGAGCACGTGCGATGCGTGGAACACTATTTCCTGCACTCTCCTTGATGCTTGTGTAATTTAGTAATAGGTCTATGGGTTCAGCTGTCTGCGCTAAACGAACAATCGCGTGGCGTTGAAGTGGCTGGAGCACATATCACCTTCTCCACTTCTTTTGAGTCACACATCTCGCCCCTACAGTTTACTTTAGGTCAAATTTTCACCTAAAGTTTGCCTTCAAACAGGTGTACCTGTACACGTCTGCGTGGTGAAAGAGTTAAATTTTTACTTTTTCGCTTGTCAAAATTTAACGAATTAACTGGTTAAAAATTTAATCGCGCTTAAATCATTAATTGATTTATCGGTAGGTTATTAGATCAAGTGCCCAGACCTAGTTATAACGGAACGTAGAAAAACATAAGCAAACGCCCCTTGTGAGTGGACATTGCCTCGTTCAGCAGTTTGCAGAGCAGTGGCCGGACTAGAGCGAAGAGGCGCGATCGCTTACGGCCTTTGCACCGGGAGTAGTTGCTCCCTGCGGCGGTAGCTTCTAGGGGTCGCTGTAACCCTACCGCTCCTACAGCGCTTTAATTCTTTCAGAGAGGCACCTCCTCTTCACCGTGTTATCCTCTTTGCTCCGGGCTTGAGTTGGACAAGTTTCTAGAGTAATTAGACCCACAGGTCATGAGGTCGGCTGCCTTCAGGGACTTATGCGGAGCACGTCTTTCTCTTCGTATCCTTAAAGACAAGTTTGTATAGACAAGCGTTTAATTATTGTAAGCCGAACCTTATTTCAGTCGGCTCACTACAGTTATTTAAGCAAGTATAATTTCACACAATTTTCTATCGCAGTGGTCGGGGAACAGTTGTTCGGGATGGCTCGAGGCGGCGTTGGACATGGTTGTGTGGTCGCACCCCTACGCGGCTAAAGAAGTCCCATTGCTCCTCGCCGAGAGTGAATGTCACAAGGAAACCGCTCTCTAGCCCGGTTATGGAAGAACATGTCAGCGCAGCACTGAGCATCTCGCTTGATTTTATTTCGCAACACTCATTGCGGGGACTACGAAAAACGAAAGAGAAGCGCGAGGAAACTTCACGAATTGTGATTCTGGTCCGGCTTGCTAAAACAGCGTCTCAGCTGAGACTGAGTGAAAGAAAGCATTGCAAAGGGTTGGGCGCGCGACTGTCTTGAGACGCGGCTTGAGTGCCACTCAGCTCGAGCGCTGGCTTTGGCATTGCTTCCTTTCCCACAGTCTCAGCTGAGTCGCTGTTTCTAGCAAGTCGGACCTGGCTGCTTATAATTAGTTGCAAAGGGCAAGAGTCATTGTTGGTGTAAAGCACAAAGTGGAAGCTTGGAGTCGTTGTATTATTAAACCAACACTAAGAAAGTTGATCGCCTGATATTGTTCTTATTTGAACAAATGAAATAAAAATTAATCCAAAGAAAGACGACCTAGTGAGGGTTTCGCACATGTGCAACGCTTTTGATAGAGCACTTCATGGAAAGGGGGTTTATTAGACCCTTTTCCTCAGCCTCAGATTTGAGCCACGATGACTGACTGTTTGTTGCCTTACCATGAGGACCAGTCACTGCGGTTTGCACGTAACACTCTCCGTAAGTTGTCTACGAGTAGAGTAACGTTCAAACTAAAAATCTCAAATCACTGCACGATGGCGAACAAAACAGAACCAGCGCGGTTGGAAAGCTGGATCCTTAAAAAAAAAAAATGTCTGTTAAAAATCTTGGAGTGGAGGAAAAAAACTTCTCCTTCGTCGTCACCATAGTATGGAGTTCAATATTTGCACCTTTCGTGGTGTCGGGACATGGCGGACAGCATTGAATAGCTTATCTGTAGGCACTAGGCGTGTTCGAGAACTTGCTCGTTACCCTTGTAACGCGCTTCTCGTGTTTTTTTTTTTTTTCTTGCAAGATTAACTGTGACTTACTGCAAGAACGAGGAAGTAGCGCGAGAAAATATTTGAGAAAGGAATCCTCTGCGTCAGGGACAGAATCAGCGCCACTTTGCCTGAACTTCTCAACCTCGAATTTCAGTCATCTTTCAATAGATGGCGCAAGGGCGCGTCGTCTGCTAAAACATAGGTCCTTTTTACTATTTAGGACAATTAGTATGCTTTCAAAAAATTACAATCATAGAACGTGATTCTATTTAGAACGAGAAAAGCACTAATGAAAGAATCGTTGCTTAAATAGCTGCCCTTTTCTTTGAAACCGGTTTCTTGCGTACAGAGTCGAGCTTCAAAATAGTCCCATGCTTTAAACATATTTTAAACAAATCTGAATATGAATACAAAAACATCACGCTTCTAGTGAACCAGCTCAGTTCCTCTAGCATACAATTAAAAACAATTTAGGTCAGATGCCAGAACACTGTCTGAGAAAACCAAGAACGCGTTAAGAGAATTTCTAGAAATTTTATCACACTCAAGTTGGTTTACAAGAAAACGGCTGGCGTTGCACTTCTAATATTTTATATTCTAAGTTCCTATGTTTACCACAAGCATGCCCTTAAATGTGGATGCTTGGGCAAGTTGTTGATTCATGCTTGGATTTCATTAACGGCAAAGGTGAAGAAGTTGAAGATTTGAGGAAGAAGAAATATAGAACTGAGTTGAAAGTCAGCGCTGCGAGTCTGTTTGCTTCCTGTGTGCATGTGAGTGTGACTGTTCATCCGCGCTGTTCCATCCAAGCATGCCCTTAAATGTCGTTGCTGCGTTATGATGTGAAACTGAGTTACGAGACTTCAAAATCGCATAAAAAAGGCTCTTTTCGAATAAATATTAAAAAATGTGAGCGTGCTATATAAGAAAAACACGTATACACAAAACTAGACGAGTCCTTCTTCTATTCAATAAAAAAAATAACGCGTCTTGGATGCATCACAAGTTTAGAAACTTGGAATGCATAGGGGTATGTCTTTGAAAATTTCGAAACTTGCACTTTTTGTTTTCTTATTGTGCGTTAAGTTTTGAAAAATGCGTATCATATTTTGCACTAAAAGAGTGATGATGAATTGGCGATTTATTGGAAAAAAGAAGGAAATACGTAACACGCGCACAGACGCGACATTTGCACAGCAAACAGGAGCGTTAGCAGAGCTGCCACCGGTATTATAGTTGCGGCCGTGGGACCGCCGCCTTAAACCTGTTGGTCGCAGCTCTAATCTTTCTCGTAACGTCACACGTATGAACCACGGTTGTCTCCGCGCGTTCTCTCATGCTGCTCTTGTTCGGCGTCTAGAGAGTGGTAGGGATTTTTCGCCCCTTCGATGAAAAACGTCAGGACGATAAACAGATCTGCGGGTAGGTGAGAAAAGAAAATTTGGTGGCAATCTTTCGGCTCCTCCCCCCACTCTGTCATAACACAAAGCATATAGAGGCTTTACACACGCGCCAGATTGAGCCACCATAGCCGCCCTTCTGTTGTCTTACCGAGATGCCGAGCCACTGAAGCGGGCGTTGAGGAGTCTCCACTACGGCCTATGCTGGGGGGAAGGACACAGTAACACTTAAAATGGCAATAACCTGTCCTGCTGTGGAAATGATGAAGTCAAGCGAACGGAATAAGAGGGAACAAAAACTGAAGGTCAGTTATGGCGGCGCCCATGCACAGCTGCTGTAAAGCGTCTATAGACCTTTTCTGTGTACTCTCGTCCCCAGCCACCTAATAGGCATATCCGGTATGGGCGACAAAAAAGTATTAAAACGTTTCAACCTGTAACTAGTAAAAAAATAAGTGGGAGGCAAAACGATAATGTGTGACGGTTGCGCTTATGTCCTAAGTGTCTTCTACTGGCGTGGCGACGGCAAAACATTGTTTTCGCCCATACTGGAAGTGACGACGATTCAAGATGGCGGCGCCCTTGAAGAAAGGGTCTATAGACCTATTGCTATATTACCCAAGCATCAAGGAGAATGCAGGGATGGGTGTTCCACGCGCCGCACGTGCTGGCCTCCGCAGTAGTAACTTTTCTAAAGCAAATACCTAAAACAAATGGCATCTTGCGCGCGCGTTCGTCAACGCTTTTTTTGGGTTATTTACTTTGAATCTTTTATACGGGGAAGGCGTGTACTTGTGGCGCGTGGAACATCGTTCTCTGCATTCTCCTTAATGCTTGTGTATTATAGCAATAGGTCTATTTGTGCTTGACGAGTTTAGCGACCCTGATATTTTGCTCCGATAACTGTAAGATGGCCAACCTCCCTGAGCCCAGCGTCGGCTCTTACAGCGCAGTCGGCGTCTGGGTTTCGAGCCGTACGCCAACACCCCGTAATGTAAGACGAGGCCGTTCGTCGTCTAACAACGAGGCTAGCGGCGACGACATCGACGGCGGCTTGTGCGGGCTCGCGACTTCGTTGCACAAGCCCAACGACAAAAGAAGAAGAAGAATCAAGCTGTGCGAAAGACTTGTTTTTTCCCATCCTCAGAGAGCCAGCGGACCAGTGGAACACACCATGTCCTGATCGACAGTTTGCTCAGTCGGCTCGGTTACAAGCTCCACCGCAAGTTGGAAGACTTTAGGGCCAGCATTCGCGAAGGACGCCGCCGGCCAACACCGGCACCAACCCATGGAGCCCCATCACGGGGTGACGGACTCCCTGTGTCGCCAAAAATTCGGCCGGCTCATCTGCAAGCCAGGCAAGCAGGGAGCCCTAGCTACGCACTTGAAACCGGCCTGCTGAAAGTCAGCAGCGCATGGCGATCCCGTGAAGACCACCATCGCAAATACCGCTGCTAGGCCTAAGGTTTTTCACCCTCTTCAACCGCAACATCAACCCCTTACCTTCGTCCACAAGCTCCATTTAAGCCATCATCATCAGTTTCTTTTGACGAAGCGCCGCGGGGCTTCACCGTGTGCGCTTTTTGTCTTTTTGCGTCGCCGCGACTCTCCTCAGCCGACATTATTATCAATGTCTATCTCCATATCTATTTATCAGTAATTTACAAATGAATGATTCATTTCGCACATATTCATGCGTTTATTAGCCACTTGAGAACAGAGACGATATGTCTCAGTAGAAATCGGCACAAGGGAGTCGTAACAACCACCGTAGGTACACAGTTTAATTAAATACAAAGCTGAACGTCGTACACATTAAAATGAAAAATTGAACACTTTTCGAAGTTTGCTGTCTATGAGCACATATTTTTTTTTTTACCACATTGCGCTACGAGCTGGTTGTTATTTACGTACTATTATATATTGTACTTACAATTTTGACTAGTAAGAAACCTACAATCGTTACCTTAACATAAAATCCACACTGAAAGTGACTAAATATATATTTCTTGGATTACAAAAGCAAACACAGTATTGGATGATGAACATAATTAAAATATTTTGCTCCACATCCTATGTCAAGAAATATGTGCAGCATTGGGATGTAGGGGCGCAGTGTGTGGCTTCAGGAAGGGTCCTTGACTAGCACTGATGTAGATCAAGTATGTTTTTAAACTGCCGCATACAGTGATAATCAAACTTATACAGAACAGATGAATTGTGTCTTTTCTCATGGTCACACTATATCGGAGGAAGTTTAACAAGGGATTCCTCACGTAGCAGTTCCGAATGTGCTGGTGAGCGCCACGTCACAAAACCTTTGCTCGGATGCCACCAGGATAGTCCTGCCATGAGAAAAGACACAGCTTGAGTGTTTCTTATAAACTTGGTGAGCACTGAACTCCTGTTCCCAGATACACGTTCCTAATGGGCAATGCCCATCGTGCTTATGATGAAAGATGGGTCAGTGAGAATTTGCAGACACTGTGCTGTTGCGTTTTTATGGAAGACGAGGAAGGGAAGGAAATAAACATGGCATTAAGACCTGAAGCTACCAGATATGCACTGCGTCATTAACGACTATCAACACAGAAACCTGATAATTGAACTAAATCCTGTCTGTAACATCAAACTATAGCCTCTCCCAAAAATCGAGGCCGGGGTTTTGCCGCACTTTAATATTCATCTCGTAGTCCCCCGAAAAAAAGTGATCAGAACACATTCTGCGAACAGAGGATGAGGAGCCGAGAAACGACAAGCAACCGAGCAGCCGACAGAGCCACCGCAGCTACCGTTGCTATGGTTACCAAGCGGCAGAAGACCCGGGTGTATTTGAAACCGAAATTGAATCGCAATCACATGATGCATTATCATGTAAATAGTAGGAGTGTCAATAAATGACAATTTGTTGTTATAATTATCAATTTGTTGTATGGACATAAAAAAAGTTGAATACCTGTTCCACTTTATGTATTTTATGATGACGTTTTGTTTCTTCTGGTTCCCGCACATTTTCGTATGGTCGTTCGAGAATCTTCAAAACATATGAATTAGTTTTAAACCCGGTTTGTAAAATCCAGACACCACAGTTGACAGCAAAACTTAGGAAACATTATATTTGGCCTTCAATGAATATAAAAAATCGGAATGAGGTCGTTACATTTTATTTTTATGACCCATTTAAGCTGGGACTGTCGCCAAAGCTATAAGCGCAAGCTGGTCCGTACTCTAGGGTTTGAGACGTGCGTTTCTCGCGCAAGAGCTCGTTCTGCGGAAGAACATTTAAAAGCAGCGACCTCGTGCTCTCGTACTTGTAGCTTTGGCTGAAGTCTCAGCTTAAAGGTGGGGCTTTTCACTGGACGCCGTATTTGTGGGCGCTGTTCAGAGCGCATGCTCGGAACGAGCTCACATTAATAGGCTGCGAAGACCGGCAATTACGATGGTGTGGAATGCAATTTTCAAAAGAACCGTGTAAGCTCACCGTCAGCACGCGCTCATCAGTCGCGCACTCAGCTATGACCGCCAGTGTCGGGCATTAACTGAACTAACGCGGAGTAGCGCCATCCTCGACTACACTCCTTGACATTCTATCATACATTCCTAGAGCTGGGGTAGTTCTGCACCCCGACAGGAGGCAGCATACACAACAAAGTCCCATTGAATAGGAAGAAAAGACTCCGGGATTTTGCCAGTTGTGGAGTCGAGGAAACGATAAAACAGACTGTATGACAACGCGCGAGGTACGGTCGACAGCGAAAGATTATGCAACAAATATTAACAAGAAAGGCCGCTTAGTTCCTCTTAAGTGCTTGGTGTTTGGGACACAAAGGACACATTTTTAAACGCCAATAGCGCTCTGATAAAGTTCTTAATAAGTACGTAAAGCGTATGCACTCTAAAATTGTGAGAAATTGTCCATGCACCTTTTGCATCATCCCATGCCCATAGCCATTCGCAATGCATTCGTTACTTCGTCCTTCAAGTTCGCAACCATATATATTGATTGTCCTCCCTTAAAGGGCCACTGACAACCCCAACATCGATAGTTTTGTTATTATAGAGAACGACTGAAAACGATTCCTAGGGATCGCCCTAAAGAACTTGAGAACTGCCTATCTGCAGAGAAAGAAACACTATTTCCAGAACGCTTGATTTGAAACCTCCGCCCGAATCTACGACGTAGTTAGCCAAATGGTGCGCTCCTTGCCTTTTTGGATGACTTCAAACAGGAAGTGTCGTTTCACTTTTTCTATTTCCCTCTCATCATTCATGGGCACGCGCACGTGCCACCCGGCCAACCACGATAGTATCTCGCTTGACCTTTCTTCGCCTACAAATGACGCGTCGCTTTTCGGTTCCTCATTTGTCGGTCTATACTTCGTTTCACCTTATGTTGTACCGCCGCAAAGGCTGGAAGCGCGAGCTCATAGCGTTGGGCAACGATATTCGCTTGGAATATTTTTCACTTTACACGAGCTTACTGGCACTAGCGAGACTCAAGGATACTCGCACGCAACGCCACTGGCTAAGAAACTCCTTTGTTGCGGTGTAATTTCAAGGACAAAAGCGATCATTTTCATTCAATCTCTCCCTTGCAAATTTTGATGACGTAACGTGGGGGTCGCAGTACACCCCAAAGACGATATTTGAATGCGGTTCATAAATTGGACCCGAGCATTTCGTGGGCACTTGATTTGGGCTCGTGATAATTACTAGCTCGAGAATCATTCGGGTACTGGCCCATGTCCAATCGCTGCAACGACGACAATAGCCGAGCCATAACAATGTCTGGAACTCAGCGCGTGTCCTGTGCATTGCCGACCCCAGCGCATGGCTATGATCAACATTGGCGGCATATCATCGGCTCCAGATCACGTGGCCGCTTGTTCTGGCTGCGAGTTGAGGGCGTGAACGCTGCTCGTTTTTCTTTAATTTTTTCTGGGACTTCTGTTGCGTGGGGTGAAAAACGAAAGAGTGTTTCATAGGTCCTTAACGCCAGGGATCCGTTCTAAGGGGGATCGGTGGCCGAGTGGGCTGAAGCGCACACCCAGCTCGACGCGCGTGGAGCGAAAGCTCGCGCTGCAGAACCCAGGGATCCTGGGTTCGAGCCCCACCCCTGCCCGTTTCGATCTGGATGAGCATCGTACCGGCGTGCGGTCGTGTATCACTACTGCGTGAGCACGTTAAAGACCCCAGGTTAGCAGTCGTACTGCACTGGCAAAATTGCTCATCTACAGTGTAAACCAGTGTCGCCCCTACTGGCAGACCAACCTTACGCTGTATAAATCACTAAAACGTCCAATTTGACTTTTTTTGATCCGTTCTAAGTGGTATTTGGGCAAAGTACAAAAATTGTTGCATCGCCCCTTTAATGCACGAGAGCTTGCGCTGCCAAGAAGTGCCCTAGAGCAAAGAGCTCGCACTTATTAGCGGCGAGAAGATTTGGTGGCGCCCTCCTGTGGTTCCCCCTTGTGACGTCATTACCTTGCAAACAACAAGTTCAATGGTGTTTGTTATTAGCATGGTGGAAGCTTGAAATCATTGCGCTCTCAAAGGAACACTGCCAACACCGTCAAAATTAAAGTTCTTTCATTCCTCTTATTTCCGTCGATGATAAATCCCCTTTCCGACGTCATAGTCAGAGATCGGCCAATCGTGGAAGGCCGACCACAGCGACGCTTTCGGTCGCGCACGGGGCTAATAGTCTTTCCTGCGGTACACCATAAGGTGAAATAAAGTATAGAACTATTTTTGTAAAAAGTAAAGAAGAAAAGGACGTGTAGCAAACCTTGGTAAGCGACGTGATGGGTGATGTCGTAAAGGTGCTGTGTGAAGTTCTGCTCCAGTACTACCAAATCTAAAAGTGATGTGCTACACAAGTTTCCAAAAGATGAAGCCCCCAAAAAATGCATTGTTGGCTGCAATCTCCGGAGACATGCTGCAGGGGCCACTCTTATGCCCTCTTATCTGTTCTCATTACTTTGTCACCTTGTTGACGAGGACTATGAGAAGAGCCTTAATGTACTCAAATCAATGGGTGTTGGATTCCGACCTGAACTGAAACGTGCTCTCAGCACTCCTCAGCACAGCGACCGGGTGCCGACATCTTGACATTATAAGGAAAGAGCGAGTAGACGGCCGACGTTTCATCATTAAAACTTCCCGTCTCTGATTTTTTATTTTCCGAAGTCAGCACTGTAACGCCTTTACAGTAGTCGTGAAAAGACGTATCTAATATATGACAATAATAATTATTACAAACATACAACCTGCAACAACTCTCAACGTTTTCAAAAATGCCTTTGCCACTTATATCACATTATATAAAAAGGAGGAGGAGCTCAAATTGGGGGAGGGCACAAACTTTGACGGGCACTTTCGGGCGGCAAATTGTTTTTTTTTTTTCGATATATTTTTTTTTAATTGCAACGATTTTGTGAAGAGTTTGAAACGATCAAACATATCGATTTTAGGGCTGTCAGTGGCCCTTCAACCCTAGCACATAATTAGAAACAATATCTGGTGTTTATATAAATGTCCCTGTCTTTCTTTCTCTCAGATTATGAACTCTCCGCTTGAAAACTCCTCAAACGTTATATAACGGTGTCACACCTGATCTCTACACAGTCGTTGTCTAACCCAATATAATAGAACAAATTATGATGCTTGGTTATTAACTTTTACCTCATTCGAGGCAGTGTGAAGGTTTCATTTTTGTTCCCTTCTTGCAAAGTGGTGGTGTATTAGGCTTAGGAAGACGGTTGATGAGTGAATAAACGCTATTTTATGAAATCAGAGATAAGAGTTGAAAACTTTGTAATATTTCTTGGGTTTTTGTTTCTTTCATTAGTCTCGGGTCTATAAGGCAAGACGATAATTTCATCGACGTATCACAGCAGGGGGGAGCCATTTTACGCAACAATGCTGGCTCCGCTATAACTTGGGTAGTTCAGTAAGATAAATTCAATCCTCAAAAATCTTTAAACCCCCCTTTTTTTTAAAGGAGGCCGAACAAGTCACAGACGCGTGCAGAGAAAAAAACAATAAACAAGAATATTAATTAAAATATTAAGCGCTTTCACCGTGGGCGAAAACAACTTAGACAGGCATTTTTTCTCACGAGTTTTTATCGCAGCATGTTACGTCTTAGAAATAGAGAGTTTTAGTAGACCGTTTCTATTTTCCCCTCCGCTCTGACGGTACCAAACTGCGCATGCGCGGTCTGCTTCGCCGGAATGGAAAGCGGAGGTCCAAAAACGCGTTTTAGTAGACCGTGTTTCTTCAGCGTAAGAGCGTTTCGAGAGCGTTCAAAAAATTCGCTTTCGCAGCCCCAGAAGTAGACGTTTATAGTACTAGTAAGACAAAAAAAAAAAAAAAAACTAAACGTTAACACCAAGAGAGTGAAAGGGAGCGTGTTTGTAGAGGTAGTAAAGACGAAGGAGAGAATAATAAACACAAAAGACTTGGCACACACCCAGAGAATATTAAGCTATAAAATATGAATATAATCGTTCACCTTGTGTGGGAGTGAAGCCGAAGCTATAAGCATGACCATGTAAAGGCCTGTTCACACATGCAGCGGAGCGCTACAAGCATAGCGCTGACCTCGCGCTAAACGCGTGTTGATGGAAGCATTCACCAGCTTTGTATCGCACCGTCCAAACTGTTGCTCATGGCAGACAATAAGTAGCTGACGGCACGTGAGAAGCGCTACATCAGCGCTTCGCTGTATGTGAGAACCGGCCTTTACTCTGAACTACAGTGTTCTAGAGAGTTGTAGTGGCAAGAGCGGCGGCCACCGCATGAAGATTTTGCGCGTAGACGACACCGTAGCGCTGCTGTTCTGTGCCCTAGGAACTGTGGCAAGAGGCTCGAATAAAGAAAAACGAAGCGCCGGCGACACACGCGCTTCATGTCTAGAGCCCAGCGGACATGGCCTCGTCTCGTCCTTCCTAGATATTGCGCTACAGGAACGTGCCCCCGTCAGTCTCGTCGTCGGCGCTACTCGGCGTGCACTACTGTGGTTCGACTGGAGCTTTTCGCGACGCAGAACAAGTGCTAATGTGAAAAATTGTAGGTTTTACTTTGCACTAAGGCCTCTAGAGTGTGTGCTATCCTCTACTTTTATTATTCGCGTGTTTTTGATGGAGATCATTTGATTAATATCGACCCCTCCCTCCCTTCTCAGTACTGACAGGACGTTCGGCAACGCTATCACTTGGGCTGCACGCTTAATAGCTACGAAAGAAACCACGCGATACTGAAATAAGAAGAAAAAATAGACAAATAAATATCAATAAATCTCTCACTTTTTTAATGGTGAGAGGAACAATAAACTGGTATATTGTTTTTTGTCATCGTGTTGCTGATGCGGGGACCAGCGTTTGTAAGGTGCAAGGTGGAGCGCGTTTGGGAACGGCCAAGGTGCCACTGCAACTGGCGAACATATCACAAATTGTTTTTTTGGGGAAGGCAGTCTATTAAGAAAAAATACCTTGATTGGGCGTACATGAAGCATTAAAATACGATATGAACACAAACTTCAACAACCCCTAATATGAAAAAAAAATATTTATTCTCAACTCACTGCTTTATGACTTCTCAAAAGTGGTAATTCGCAACTTTCACGACCTATAGGGGGCGCACTGGTGCCTATCAAAATGGCTGTCATCTGGATGATCGCCGTAGAACAGCAGTACGAGGCTGGATCTGCAAGGCGTGAGTAACTCTAGTTTTACTATGTACGAGCAATATTAGAACCCTAGTTTATTTTTTCACGTCAGGAAGGTGTTGGCAAGCATCTTTATTGTGAAGCCGATCATCCAAGAGCTAGGGAGCGCGATTCTCACACCGCGGTACCACCATCGCTGAAAGTTGCGAAATGCACTTCATCGACATACACAGCAAGCACATGACAGATATCCAGAAACATAGTACGCAGAAAGACTACAAAATAGTCATAATATATTGCGGCATAGAATCCTAACCTCTTCGCCATTGACGATGTGCACATAGTCCCGAAGGATAAGGCGCGGTTAAAAATGTCTCTCGCACACCGCTGATGTCTCGGCGAGGCGTTTATATTCTCGATTAAGATTTTTTTTCCCCACTGTAGTCTGCGCGACTCCTCCTTTGGCGCACGAAACAGCAACGGCTTACGATCGCTGGTGGCAGCCCTTGTTGACCGGGTAGCCCGACTTGCATCCCGGCGCGAAGCAGTGTGTGTGTGTCTTTTTCCTTGCATTTATGACCGAGGCGGCAACGGAACGGGGAAGACTCCCCACCACTACACCACAAAGAAAAGTACTACGGTGCTACGTCCGGGAGACGCGTACCGCCTCAGCGTCGTCGTCTTCTTCGTTCATCGCACATCTTCCATCTGCCACAAATTCTGGGCACAGAACTCCAGCGCCACTCGCGGCATCTAAGTTGACCGTCTTCACGTGGCCCATTGTAAGCGGGCGCCGCTCTTGCCACTACACCCTCTAGAACACTGTACTCTGAACGGTACTTGCACTGCACGAGCGCGCATGCTGGTCAAGGACGCTGAAAGGCTGGCACTCGCTCTTGTATTTTCTGCTCCACTCAAATTAAAAATGAAACGTATTTACGCATTCGAAGTAGAAAAATGAAAGAAAAGGACGAAGTTTGCGCATTGCGAGTACACCCTTTTGCGAAGCACGTGTACAGTGTTGCACAAGGCTATAGACCTTTTCTTTTACGGCGCTGCCATCTTGAGAATTGCGGCGCCGACGACGCCGTCTAGCGGCTTAGAAAAATAAATACCGGCTAGTTCTGGCAGCACAGCTATCTGGGTAGGCAACGGTGTGGGTATGGGGGGAACTTGGCTAGACTTGGCTATGGTGGGCTGCAATAACTTGGTTGGAGCTTGTCCGGTTGAATCCAGCTGGCTACTCACAGGCCATCACCTTGCCTCCTCGAGAAAACGAGGACGAAGACGGTGGGGTGTTTTGATTGAGCTTGCACAGCGAAGTATATATGAGCAGTTTAATGTAGTCTATGCAGGTAAGCTCTCGGAATTTGATAGCTCCATCTTGAGTGGTGGCATGTAGACGTTTTCATACCTTTCACATACCATGGGGCTTGCAGTGATAACCTAATTGGACCACCTGCACCGGGAATTAAAATCGGTCCTCTTGTCGTAGACGAGGTGGTCGTGAGCTTAAACGTGACTTTGAGTCTGATACGAATCTCTCGCGATTCAAGCTCGCAATCGACTGACTTCATAAATAAGGATTCTTGGGGAAAATGTGAAGCTCGATAACATTGCGGGCACACTCGCGCTGCAGCACCTTGTGCTCATGGCACACTTTCTGCTATTGCTCTTATGCTTTTTAATATTATTTATCCATCCGACGACCACGCAGTGGTAGCCCGACAACCGTAGATTTTCGGAAATCGCAGCACGGTAAAAAGGAGCACTCGGAACTAACTCATGCACGACGTCCGTTTTTAAGCCTTTTCGCCCATACCCTTGGCGGTTGCATACCCTGTGTCAGCGGGCAATCCAAAAATGCACCAGGTCGAGGGTATGTCAGTTACTGGCTGGTTTGAGGTTATGCGAAAAAGGTCTATAGACCTTTCCAATGTTTACAAAATCACAGTCCAGCGTGCTATCTTCACAGTCCAGCACGTGCGTGTTCGCCGCTTCGGAAAGCGAGCAAAGCACGCGCCATACGCACGAACACTCAAAATGGCACCGGGCACACGCTCTTTCTTGGAAAGGTCACCTTATGTTGTACCGCAGACAAGGCTAGAAGCGCGAGCTCATAGCGTTGGGAGATACTTTTAACGCACGAGAGCTTGTGCCACCGAGATGTGCCCTAGAGCAAAGAGCTCGCGCTTGTAGCCTTTCCGGCGGTACATCATAAGGTGAAACAGAGTATAGCAAGTCACCTGCAAGATGAGTCCCCGCTGTTCTCAAGGAAGGAGAACGATTTAGCTGGCGAGACATCGAACCTATGATTTGAGTCACTCTAGAGTCACTAAATAAAGCTACGCTTTCAGAGTACCGCATTCCTTTTCTTTGGCATTTTGCCGACATTACAGTCGCTCTATTCAACAATATTCTGGTTCGCTGCGGCATCATTGGACAGCAGCAGTCACGTGAGTCGCTATCATCATCATCGCGTTTTTTCAGCGTCACCATCTTGGGTCCAGCGATCCCCTGCCTGCTGCTGTTTGCTGTTTACTGCGCGCGCACGCTGAAGTTTGTCGCTCAGCACGCGCGTTTTTCGTGTTACGTCGAGACACGAACAACACGACTTTGATTCGCTGCCACAGCTGCCACCGCGGCAGCTGGCGCAGGCGACGGCTACAGCTCGGCTTGGCTCAGCTACAGTCACTGGCGAGACGCTTTGCATGGTTCTTTGTCGACTGGCCTATCCCAACCGTCTGTTCCGACTTGAATGAGCGTTTGGACGGAACTCGTCGGTGTTCTCCAGTATTGTGAACCTCATCGTGGGTCACATCAACGAGAGGTTCGGCCACCTGCTTCCTGAGATGAACAAACATAAGTGGTTGACTCTCGCGAAACTGGAGCTGTGCTCACAGGTGAGACCCTGCACGGTTTGTGTAAATTTCGCGTTTCCATTGTTTCTAGTACAGCTGCTCTGTCTGGTAAAAAGTTACTCTTTTTGATACGCATATAATTTACGTCTTTACTTTTGTTTCGGCACGAAAAAACAACAAGGTGTACAATGGCAGTGCCAGGACAAGTCACGACGAGCGCGTTTGTAATTTGCGAATTTTAGTAGGCCACTTTATGTACCCTTTATGCTCTACTTTACGCATTGCAAGAAGCATCGTCCCCACCGCGCATGCGTGGCCCGCTCTTAGTTAGAGCATAGAGTTAGCGGAGTGAGCGTGCGCTCCGCTTCACAAGTTGCAGAGCGGACTGCCCTCAGCGTCCTTTGCGTGATCGCTGAGATCTCAAGATGACTGCTCTTGCTCAATACGCGTCGATGTTTTTTTACCGTTGTATCATTTAGATAAAAAGGGCAGAGAAGAAAATCGGTGTGGCCATGGCTGCTGCTGCTGGTTGGAACAGCGCGTGCTCTTTTTTATTCGCACGTGAAGCAAGCCCCCCGAGCTGCTCGGTCGTGCTAGGCCAATGGCCGATACACCTTCCTTTCTTTAAAAAAAAAATGAAATAAAACTTTGATACATATATACATTACACACACAAAAAAAAGGAACTATCCCTCTTGCTCAAAGTTCTCGTCATAGGTTAGACGATGCGGAGGACACACTCGTCGGGATGATCTTCGGGGCGGAGGCAACGATGGTGGGGTTTCCGGATGCTGACTGATGGTGCTACCAAGACCGCTGCTTGGAGGAGCCATCTGTGGTGGCACAGTTTCGTATGCAGTGCCGTACCCGTCAGAACCACTTTCATTTGAAAAAGAGGCCTTTTGTTGGATTTTTAAAAGATTTTCACGATTCCGGCGCATTTCTCGTCCCCTTTCCGTGTAAACTCGGTAGGATCTTGGCCCTCCGCTGCCTACCACCCGCGCTTTCGTGTCCCATGATTTGGGGCCTCTGACGTTAACACAATCTCCATATTCCAGTGGGGGTAGTTGTGTCCCTGATTCAAGTTCTGAGCATGCTTGCGCACGGTACGAGCGGGCCGGGTTGTGAAATCGGGAAGAGTACGCGACCTGCGCTTCATCAGTAGCTCTGAAGGCGCTTCTCCACAATCGAGTGGCGTCGCTCTATAGTTAAGTAAACCTAGCCAAAACTCTTCGCCGGAATGTATACATTTTTTTAGAAGCCTCTTTACTATTTGAACACATTTCTCGGCGAGACCGTTGGACCTGGGAAAGTAGGGACTAGAGGTCACGTGCACGAAGTCAAAACGCGCAGCAAAATTTGTGAACTCTGGTGCAGTGAATTGCGGTCCCCCATCTGTGCATACTTCCATAGGTATTCCGTGTCTTGAAACAATGCTTGACAAAACGTCAATAACTGTTTTAGACGTCGTGTCCAGCAGCTCCACAACTTCCGGAAAATTCGAGTAGGAATCGCAGACGACTAAATAGGTCTTACCTGCGTACTGACACAGGTCTACTCCAACTCTCTCCCATGGCTGCCTAGGTGTTTCTCGCATCATCAGTGGTTCATCTGGGTGTTGATACGCAAAATATTTACAGATGGAACACTTGCTTATCCACGCAACAAAGTCAGCTGTCATTCCTGGCCAAAACATCAATTGCCGTGCACGAGATTTGCATTTCCCTATTCCTAGATGTCCGCTATGTACACGATGTAGCATCTCGCGTCTTAGACTTTGTGGTACAATAACTTTAGTGCCCTTCAGCAGTATGCCATCAATCACTGAAAGTTTCGATAGGAATGGCTTAAACTTGCCTTGCAGTGATACTTTATTCATAAGGGCGTTGATGACGTCTTGCAGTTCGCCATCCTGTGCCGTTTCTTTGATGAGTCGTGTCCTGGTCTTGTCGCTGACAAGGGTGGCTAGTACAGCTGCTGCGTGAACCTCGACATCGTTTGTAGTTGAATCTGTGCATCTTGTGTTTAGCCGGGACAGCGCATCTGCCAGTACAAGTTGCTTGCCGGGGACAAACTGTAACGTAAAATCGCATCGCATCAGTCGTAAAAAAAATTCGCTGAAGTCGTGTGGCATGTCTCCAATAGTTTTTTTTTTTTTTTTTTTTTGCTATTGCTAGTAACGGACGACGGTCCGTTTCGATGGTGATGGACTGACCGTACACAAACTGATGGAACTTTTCACATCCATAGACTATGCCCAGATTTGTTTTTTTAATTGGTGAATATCTGCTCTCACTGCCTGTCAGTACATGTAAAGGCCGGTTCAGACACTTGCGTTTGAGTGCGTTTGACTGCGTTGCGTCGAGAACCGAAGGCGAGTCACCGGCACATCTGTGCTTCGTATGAAGCGTGGAATCCAATTCAAGGAATCATCTTGGCACGCGATACAAGCAGCAGGGATGCCCTGGTTTCTCGCTGCCGCAACGCAGTCAAACGCAGTCAAACGCAACTGTCTGAACCAGGCTTTATGCATATCCTACTGGGCGCCATTCTTTCCCGTGCTGCTGGAACAAGGCAGCCCCTAGTGCTACTTTTGATGTGTCTGTTGACAGTTTAATTGGTTTGGAAGGGTCAAAAATAGCCAATACTGGAGCTTCTGTCAACATTCGCTTTAATGCACACCACTCACCCGTATATGCACTGCTCCATTCGAAGACTAAGTCTTCTTTAATCAACGCTCTAAGCAGAGTTGTTCTATCAGATAAATTAGGAAGAAACTTTCTGAAGTAATCAACTGCACCCAAAAGGCGTTGAACCTCCTTCTTGTTCTTGGGAAGTGGGAGGTCCTGAAGGCACTGTATGAGTTCAGGGTCTGGTGTGATTCCCCTCCAGCTTATGTCGTCGCCAAGGTAGCGTATCGCTTGGACACCAAACTGGCATTTCTCAGCGTTGAGTGTTATTCCGCCTGATCTTGCAGCTATCAGTGCTGCTCTTAGTCGCAAGTCATGCTCTTCACGTGAAGAGCCCCAAACAAGAACATCGTCAATATAAACTCTGACACCTGGGGTGCTATTCTGGTCACAAACGGTCACGTTCGTGTTTCTCGAAAACTCCTCACCCCTACGAACCGCGCGCTCCTATTGGCCAGAGCGCGCGTGATAATTCCACGCGGTTCCCATGGGAACGTTCGCGAAACACGAAGGCAACCGTTTGCCGTAAGTGCCGCTCTTCGAGTTCGAACCGTGACGACAAAGTGACGTATGACCACGTCCGACCTACGTAGCACATAGCGGAAGTCACGTAACTAGATTAACTGCGGTACTACTCGACACACCCTAATCTCTGTTTCACTATGAGTGAGCAGGCGCGCTTGCGCAGTGCAAGCCAACGCTCGTGCAAGCATCGTTCGGGGTGATGTGCTCGTGCTTTTAACTTGTGTTTCTATTGCACGAAGAGGAAAAAGCTTTGGGCAGAATTCTAGAGCGTAGAAAATGGCGGCGATGCGTGTCGCTCAACGATGGCTCGACCATCGCGTACAATGACGGGTTTTCTGCGAGCACCCGGTTGCCCTCGCTATGTACGACGACTGTTTCTGACGACAGTACCGCTTGTCGAAAAGCACCGTGCGATCGCAGTGTGACCAGCTGCGCGCCGAGAGACGGAGACGATGAGAGATGATGACCGTCGAGCAGCAGCTACCAATCGAATCGCACTGCGATTTTGCGCAACGGGAAGCTACAAGGGCGCGGTTGGCACCGATAATCTCATAGCTAATGCCCAGTCGATGGGGATCAGAGCCGTGACGGCCGTCGCGAGTGTCGCTGTCAACCGGCTGGAAAGAGGCGGCTGGGTCGACAAAACCCTGGACCGAGGAAGCTGAGGCATGTGCGAAAGAAGGCTTTCGTCGCCACCACGACAAGCACACCGACGTCGTGGGGTGCGTTGACGGAACCCAGAATCTAACTGAACCTTCGTTACCGCCATCATCGGTCTGAAGGAGACCCTCACCGTTCTGAAGGCCTCCTACACTTTGCCGCAAACACCACTTTGCCATTAACGACATGGTGGTAAGTACTTAAAACTTCAGGGTTTCTACCGCTTCGAAGTTAGTGCACGCTTAGTGCCTATGTCTACAGTTGACCATTTATTGCGATTTGTAGCTACTATCATTCACGCAATAAAATCTGGGTGGGCTGCTGATGTCATTTTATTGTATCAATTAGATATTCTACCTTTCTACGCCAAGCTTCTGGAGTTGCTTGTCAGTCATCGAACAGTCCTAAGAAACACTTTTCGATTCCCTGCCATTAACTGTAGACGAGAAATTTAGCCAGTACAATTTTGTGGATGGTTTTCACCTCAAGAAAAACAATAAAGATACCATTGTCCTACATTCAACACACGTATGTTTAATGTAAAGGTTATGATACCAATTATATAGATTGTCGTTTCAAAAGCGACAGTAACTCATTGAAATTAAAGAGTAGTGTTAACTGGATTTGTTTAAATTTGCCTGCGATGCAGAGCAAATACGCACTGTTGACTTATCACCATCAAGCATAAACAACAAGCGGAGGCAGAGTAGATGTGTGAAGGAAAAGCGAGCATATGCTAAAGAAAGAACTGCTACGTAACGTGAAGAATGACAGCAACTATCTTGCCATTGTGGCACGAGCTCAGTTGCTTTGCACAGGATTATGGCAGCCTGTGAATGTCCCCATATGGTATCAACCAGTGGCGAAGCCAAGGGGGGGGGGGGGGGGGGGGGGCGGGCTTATTTGGCTTCGCCCCCTTCCCCCTGCCCAAATCCGGCGGGCCCTAGAATAAGCACACAAATTTTGACAACATCCACCCCCCCCCCCCCGCACCCCAAGTCATGAACATCTCATTCACCTCAACTTCCCTCCCCCTTCACCCCCTCAAAAGTTCCTGGCTACGCCACTACGATCAGCAGCACTCAATAGATAGTCAACATTATCAGGACAAGCGAAATTTATTTTATTTTATGCATCATATAGGCATGCGTTTCTGTCTTTATGTGCATGCAGGCAAAGCACACACTTCAGAAAACACTTGCGTGAAGGCTGCGTTCACAATGCAGTCCCCGACAAACTTTCAAGGCGTTAACAAATTCCACAAATTAAATTTTCAACGAAACGCGTTAGAGTTCCAAAACGCTGGCAAACTTACATTGCGTTTTACATAATTCATCTTTGTCGTCCGATGAATCAGCAGTCAGCGCTACACAAACCTCAATGAGCTTGTCGTTTGTTTTCTTGCCGTTGGGGCGATCACTGGCGGTCGTGGCGGCGGCACAATTCTTTCTCAGACCGTTGGGTGCTGCCTCCGTGCTCGCAGAAGCGTTGGTCACTTTGTGACAAGATGAGGTTTTGAATCTTGATGCATGGCAAAGCTGAATGAAGGTATCCTACCGTCTTCATAATCTCAGCGAGGCTGCCGTTACGAGCCACAACAACACCACAACTTTTAAGCTTCATAACACCGGCACAAATAGAAGCCAATCCGGTCCTGCAGTTGAATGGGCTCATCGAACAGCACGAAAGCATTCGTGTGCGCGTTGATCAAGTTACCGATCGCATGTCAAACCCCAGCCGCGGTCGATCCGACGAGCATCGCGGCCATGTTCTTTCGAGTTTATCACGCCAAGGGTACGGTTGTCGAGTTAAAACAATGCAAATACTCTCGTGCATTCTTGTTCTTACGTCATTTTGTCGTCACAACCCGAACTCGAAAAGCGACTGTTACCCCCCATTCACACTGGAAGCGGATCCGCGTTCGCGAAGCGGTTGCGAACGCGGTTGTATAAAGATCTAGTACAATTGCACGCGCATTTGATGTCATCAAATGCGCGTGCAAATGTACTGAATCCTTATACAACTGCGTTCGCAACCGCTTTGCGAACGCGGATCCGCTTCCAGTGTGAATGAGCCCTTAGCGACAAACAGAGGCTTTCTAGTTTCACGAACGTTCCCATGGCAAAGAGCGTTGAATCGTCACGCGCAATGAAGCCAATGGGATAGCGAGGTACCTATGTAGGGACGTGTAATAGCGTTTTTTTTTTCTTTTTTTTTTTGCACGAGCTTTTCTGTAAATAAAAAAGTAAGTAAAAAGACTGCCCGAGATTATGCGGTCGCGTCCATTTCTTCAGCGCCGAAAGCAAAGAGCATGGCTTATGGGGACTAACGTCGTAATCACTGCAGTGAGCAAAGGGAGCAAAGCATTATTAAAAGTGCCCGAAGAAACTTTCCTGCATCATCCACAGCATGTTCACAACCGGTGCACTCTGCGTCAATCTCATGACTTGTCATATATTACCACAGAGTCGTTGTCAGCTCTGTACCCATTTGGAGTCTCCTTCACAGGCAAACAGGAAATTTCATTTTCAGCTTATGTTCACGGAGGCTTCACAAAGGATGATCGGTGTCGCAGCGTACCTTCAGATAGTATTTTCTTCTCGTAATACGATCCGCATCGTGCACAAACAGGAAAAGCAACGACGCAAACGAGACACAAACACCACAAGGTCGTTACAGCGGTTTTCGCCATGTTTGTTTTGAAAGACCGTAGCGAAAGTCTTCGAGAAAACAAGTTGAAATATCTTAGCTAAATTTTCTTTACGTCATAATTATTGAAATAATCTTCCGTATTTTATAAAAGGATAATATTATTTTTCTCTGTTTCCTTCTATTTTCCGGAAGGTAGCCTTTTCTCCGTTATTCGCTCGTTCTAACTCCCGGAGGAAAGAAAGAAGATAACAAAAAGAACAGGGGGAAATGCGGGGATGTCTGCGCCCCAATTGCATGGACACGTCATCGCGACGTAGGGGGATCGTCAAATTCTATCTGAGCGCGTGCGTGAACCCGAACGTTGGGGCAGAGCCTCAAACAAGAATCATTCTAGTTTGAGGCTCCGCACCTTCTTTTTCGATACGTCACAACTTGAAAGGTACCCGTTTGCGACCAGAATAGCACCCCTGGGTCGCTAAACTCGTCAAACACAACTTTATTTGTGTTATGACATAGTGGGGGGAGGAGCCGAAAAATTGCCGCGAAGTTTTCTTTTCTCACAAACCCACAGATTTGTGTATCTTTGTGACACTTTTCATTGAAGGGGCGAAAACTCCTTAGCACTCCCTAGGCGCCGAACAAGAGGAGCACGAGAGATCGCGCAGAGACAGCCCTGGTTCATACGTGTGACGTCACGACAAAGATTATTAGCTGCGACCGACATGTTTGATTGTCTCTATGATGGAGGCTTGGGTAATCGCATTCTAAAATCAACACCGTCGAAGTTGATAGTCTGATATCGTTCATATTTCCGCCGATAAAGCAGCATTTACTAAAAAGCGTCCCCGTCCCCTGTCGTTCCTTTTATTTATTTAGGCCAAAGTGTAGCCCGACGTGGCTAGGTCCCAACCAGCCGAGTAGCATTGCCCACTTTAGGACGGATTTCGCTTCCGGGCAGTTGTTTCCCCGACCGGCGGGATAAAATCATTTTATGGTAGACTTTCAAAGATTAGCCAAACTGGGATTAATTATGCATGCTTTAACGGAAATAGGAGTCATGTCAGGTTGCCAATATTGACGGTGATGTTTCGAGAACTCGAAGACACCAAGCTTTCATCGTACACAACCAAACTTGTCACCGTCGTCTTGAACAGGCACATTCAAATTTTTCGTTCACAACTGATAATCCTGACCCTGACGTCAAAGGTATGAACTATAAAAGGACGTCACTAAACGCGCCTGCATACAACAAGCCCTGGCACGAGCCTCTCTCTTGAAAGTCTGTCATGGCCGCTTGTGAGTTCATGGAACGCGAACCGTTTCAATTCCAGAATCTCTAGAAGCAATTAGCGGCGAGATGTTTTGGTGGCGCCCTCCTATGGTTCCCCCTTGTGACGTCATTACCTTGCAAACAAGAAGTTCGATGGTGTTTGTAAATAGCATGGTGGAAGCTTGAAATCATTGCGCTCTCAAAGGAACACTGCCAACACCGTCAAAATTAAAGTTCTTTCATTCCTCTTATTTCCGTCGATGATAAATCCTTTTCTGACGTCATAGTCAGCGTTCGGCCAATCGTGGAAGGCCGACCACAGCGACGCTTTCGGTCGCGCACGTCGCCAATATTTTGAAAATTGCACGTCATCGCTCAGTTGGAACGCCTCTAGCAGGGTCGTCGAAACAGGAGGACGGGGAGGGGGTCACTCCCCCCCCCCCCCAGTGGCGTCGAAAGAGGGGCAAGGGGCATAAAGCTGTAAGGGGGGAGGGGGGGTATCGCTTCAGCCCCTGACCATAACATTTCAGAGAGCTATAATAATAATGAAAACATACGTTTACAGTACTCTGTAACGTCGATTTAGAGCGCAGCTCTTGAGGAGGAGGAGGGGAGGGTATACCCTTCCACCTTCCTCCGTACCCTCCCCTCCTCCTCTCCTGCTCCCCTCCCATTTAGCGGGGAAACTGTATTGGTGTTGAGGTCACGTGACGTCAATTTCCCGCTAAATTTAGTGGGGAAACGTTCCATAATGCAAAACGCGCGGTTATGCCGACGGCGACGCCGCTCAAGCCCGAAACGGGCGCTTGAGAGCTGCGTTCTAATAATTCGGAAGAAGGGATATCCCCCTTCTTCACTACCATCACCCCCTCTCTCTCTCTCCCTCTCTCCCAAACAATTTCTACGGCCCTTCCTTATTCCTTATTGTGTGTGTGAATGTTTGTGTATGTGTGTGTGTGTGTGTGTGTGTGTGTGTGTGTGTGTTGGTCGTACCTTTTTTTATTTCTCTTCCTTAGATTTTTTCTCGCCATTTCTCGTGGCCCCCTCTTCTCTCAAACACTACCGATGTCAGTTCACACACAGCCCATCCCGGTAGCGTTTGTTGACAGTTCCGGAAGATAAGCTCTAAAGCCGCGTACACCGCGCACGGCTCCACAATATCGCAAAGTTCAATCTTCGCCTCGATTCCGAAGCGAAGAGTTTGGCCTCAAATAACTCCTTCCCAAAGTTGTGAAACGTCACTTTGTCGTCACAAATAACTTCCACAAGCAACAATCTTCCGACGAGAAAGTTCAGAGTATTTACAGCCCGCCTAGGTACAATCTACGTAGCATTAATTCTAACGAGGCGTAGGGATGTAGGGACACGCAGAAGCGACGTCATCAGTTCAGCCGTTCAATCGCCTGGCCCCACGGTGTTGCTTGCGCGCGCTCCGATGAAGCTCGCTACGACTTTGTGTTTCACATTCTCGCTGGAATGGACCTTTTGTAGAAATACGCGGTGCACATGCGCGGAGTATTTCATGCGCCTGGTTTCGAGAGTATCTAGTTCCAAACAATCCGCCATCTTGCATTTCTCGCCTTTGAGCGGTTTCGTTGTGTCGACCTCGGGGCGGAAGATTACGCACGATGGGGACAAAGGTGAGCTTGAGGTAGCCGTATCTAGGTCACATCGCCTCAATGGGTGAACAGGATGTAGCTGACGTTTTGGGTGTGGAACGGGTGGGAGAGGCCTTGGGCGCGCGTTGTTTTCCAGTCACCTAGTCTCGAACCGATTCGCGTGTCTAGGTGGCAGCACATATTCGCCAAGAGGTCCATTTGAGCACCGAGAGAGCTTGGATGATTGACATCTCTCCCGCGTGACGCCATCGTCGCAAGAGTCCAATTAGCACACTCCGCGAACTTCGGCCCCAACTTTGTGTTTGACGAGGTTAGCGACCCTAGAAGATCGTCAAATATTTGGCTCATGGCCCTTTGAAAAACCTCGGGTGCTGAAGCAATGCCGAATGGAAGTCTTAAATAACGGTAGCGCCCGAAGGGTGTCGCAAATGTACAAATTTGGGACGTGTAACGGTCAAGTGGAATTTGATGAAACCCGTTATTCGCGTCTAACTTGCTGAAATATTTTGCGCCTGCCAATTCTGCTTCGATATCTTCTCGACGCGGCAATTGAAAATGTTATCTTTTTAAGGCGGTATTTACGTGCTTGGGGTCCATACAAACACAGATCTTCCCATTTTTCTTCCTTACTACAACTAACGGGCGAACCCAGTGAGTGGGCTTCTGGACCTTGGTGATTATACCGCCTGCGACCATACCCTCAAGCTCAGCCTTCAAGGGGTCCCTGAGAGCATGTGGAACACGTCGGGCTGGTATAACTACTGGTTGTGAGTCATCTTTGAGTACCATCTTGTACTCCCTCTTGGTTCTTCCGAGGCCCTGGAACAGTCCTGGGAATTCAGACATCACTCGCTGCTTTAAGCCGCTGTGGTCACTTATTGAGTTCACTCTGTTAAAGGGATTGTCCGGTGAAAACCGGAAGTTCTTAAGATTTCGTGATGGTTACCTGGTGGGAGCCTAATGATTAACATAGGCCATTTTTATTCCATTAAACGACACCCCAATTTAGTGTAATCAACGACGGATAATTGAACGAAACTCCATGCCGAATTTCGCAAGTATCAACGGCTGCACTCCCATGCCTGACGTGACGTCGCACCAGTTTTGCAATCGTCATATCCTATGCCTCAGTCCTCCGTGGGAACACAGTGCTCCCGACGCACCGCAGCATTCCATATTACTCGCCACTGCAAAATGTCGCGGAGAAGTGTGGAGCGTGACAACCGCACAACGAAAATACCCTTTCATTCTAAAAAAAAAAAAAAAAAAAAAAAAAAATCTAGCGCAGCAGCGAGGGTGAACCACGTCGTACCGCTCACGCGGAGGACAAAATTCGAAGTGCACTTCAGTTCGGCGCGTTCTTTGCCTGATGTTACCTCAGAAACTCCGCTTCCCTGAAGGTGGAAGAGGAAAACACCGTTTATGCACGCTTGGGTTAAAATACAATTACTCCTCCAGGGAAGCACACAAAATTCAGATTTGTCGTGGAAGATGCTCCTACAGCCATTGACAATGAGGTCTAAATGTTTTCATGAATACGAAATTTGACCGGATAATCCCTTTAACTAGCCCAAACTGTTCACAGGCGAATAAAAGAGAAGGGACTGCTTCCTTTTTTTCATGACAAAGAAGATAAGTCGACCTCTTCGTCCGTGAATTTTAACTTCGAGAGAAACTTTTCCAACGTGCTCCAGTGGTGACCCACCGTAAGAACATAAAGTGGTGGAACTGTGCACCGGTGTTGTTGACAGACCTAGTCCCTTGAACATTGAGAGTGGTAGCAAATTAGCTTGGGCACCGGTGTCAACTTTTAAGCGGGCGTCGTGGCCGCCCAACTTCGCGGTGATGATCCAGTCACATTCTATTGACTTTTTTCCGTTCACCGTTAGAATGTCCAAATCATCGGTGTCCCCGTCCGAGCTCGTTGCTGGATCTAGCACGTTGTCAACGGACTTATTTGAGCTGTTGCATGCCTTGGCGAAGTTATTCCTCTTTCCACACTGTTTGCAAATCTTGCCATATGCTGGGCATCTGCGGGGCTCATGAACAAAGCTGCAGTACTTCCACTCTCTTCTCGCTTGGCGCTTTTCGTTAAGAGCGACGGGCTCGACACTTTGTTCCAGCTGCTCGAAGGCTTAGTTCTGGCGCTCGGATATTTCGGCGGAGTTGCAGAAATCAACTGCCTTGACAAGGGTCAGATCCTTTTCTCGCAGAAGCCTTTTCCGAAGTTTTTTGTTGGATGTGCCATATATACAATTTGGTCACGCAGCATGGAATCAGACAAATGCCCAAAGTTGCAGGTGCTCGCCTTCGTCTTCAGGTCAAGAAAGAAAGTCTCGAAACCTTCTCCAGGGGTGCTATGTTGCGCTTTTTGGACTCCCAGGAGACTTGGAAGAGGGAAGTGACGTCAACGACTAGAGAAACGCAGATTGGATGTTGACAGAAGAAAACAAAATCAACATCCAATCTGCATTTGCTGCGTTGTTGACGTCACTTCCCTCTCCCTAGTCTCCTGGGAGTCCAAAAAGCGCAACATAGCGCCCCAGGCTCCTGGGGTGCTATGTTGCGCTTTTTAGACTCCCAGGAGACTTGGAAGAAGGAAGTGACGTCAACGACTAGAGGAAATGCAGATTGGATGTTGACAGAAGAAAATAAAATCAACATCCAATCTGCATTTGCTGCGTTGTTGACGTCACTTCCTTCTCCCTAGTCTCCTGGGAGTCCAAAAAGCGCAACATAGCCCCCCTTCCAAAAAGCGCAACATAGCCCCCCTGGGGGGCTATGTTGCGCTTTTTGGACTCCCAGGAGACTAGGGAGAAGGAAGTGACGTCAACAACGCAGCAAATGCAGATTGGATGTTGATTTTGTTTTCTTCTGTCAACATCCAATCTGCGTTTGCTCTAGTTGTTGACGTCACTTCCTTCTTCCAAGTCTCCTGGGAGTCCAAAAAGCGCAACATAGCACCCCTGGACTCTGGTTCGGAAGATGTATCGCTCGTAGGTTTCGTTGACCCTCGGGAGGCAATATTCTTCGAACTGGTTCACCAACACATCGTAGTTTTCCTTCTCCTCTTCTATCAACTGGAATGTGTTGAACACGTCGATTGCTTCTTGACCGGCAATGTGCAGGAATGTTGCAGCCTTCTGGGGGGCTATGTTGCGCTTTTTGGACTCCCAGGAGACTTGGAAGAGGGAAGTGACGTCAACAACGCAGCAAATGCAGATTGGATGTTGATTTTGTTTTCTTCTGTCAACTTCCAATCTGCGTTTCTCTAGTCGTTGACGTCACTTCCCTCTTCCAAGTCTCCAGGGAGTCCAAAAAGCGCAACATAGCACCCTTGGTATTGCGTTCTTGGCTCCTTAGTCTCCGTGGCTGCGAAGTAAAGCTTCATCCGTTGCTTCAACCGCTTCCAGTTCTCGGCAGCATTTTCAGATAGCCGCAGTCCTTCTGGTTGCTTCAGCTCAGCCATGCGGAATCTCAACTCTCACTTTTAGGCGGAACGTTCTGACACTTCTGACACCATCTATCGTATCGTTTAGATAAAAAGGACAGAGAAGCAAATCGGTGTGGCCATGGCTGCTGCTGCTGGTTGAAACAGCGCGTGCTCTTTTTTATTCGCACGTGAAGCCAGCCCCTCGTGCTGCTCGGTCCTGCTAGGCCAATGGCCGATACAACCGTGACCTCAGCCTGAAGGAGGCCGAGTCATGGACTAAAGCGTACGCCCCACGCGTGAAAAGTAAACCATTCCGTTTGAGTTCTATGTAAAACAAAAGCGCATAATCAAACGAAGTGAACGAGCATCACTTTGCAACCAGCATGGTGTCGGTAAAGTCGGCGCGTTTTTGTGGACCGGCTAAGCAGTCCAATGTACAGAAGCGCGTGCTTGAACGCCGATTATACCTGTGCACGCGCCATCCTGTCGAAAATGCCACTGAAAGTTGTTTTGGTGGTGCCCTCCTGTGGTTCCCCCTTGTGACGTCATTACCTTGCAAACAACAAGTTCGATGGTGTTTGTTATTAGCATGGTGGAAGCTTGAAATCATTGCGCTCTCAAAGGAACACTGACAACACCGTCAAAATTAAAGTTCTTTCATTCCTCTTATTTCCGTCGATGATAAATCCCCTTTCCGAAGTCATAGTCAGCGTTCGGCCAATCGTGGAAGGCCGACCACAGCGACGCTTTCGGTCGCGCACAGGGCTAATACTCTGTTTCACCTTATGATGTACCGCAGGAAGGCTACAAGTGCGAGCTCCTTGCTCTGGGGCACATCTCGGCGGCGCAAGCTCTCGCGCATTAAGGGCAGCTTCCTATGCTATGAGCTCGCGCTTCTAGCCTTCGCTGCGGTACAACATAAGGTGAAACGGAGTATAGCATAGCGCTCGCAAGCCGCACCAAAGCAATCGTTCCTTTACCTTTATTTATTCACATTCGCGCGAATTTTTTAAACTGTTTAACTTTTTTCCGGTAATGCTCGCCTTGGATTTCCTTGGTAGATTTAGAAATTAATAGAGACTTGAATACAGCCTTTTTAAAAAGTGCAAGCTATGCTGCCACTATTCTTCGAGGCCGCCTTATTTTGGCCAAGCGTCTCGGGAACAAGAGAGCTGCGTCATTGTCTGTCGCGGATGCGAGTCTAAATGTATTAGACACGAATGCTGCGTCAATACTGGATATGAACTCGGTTCTAGTCACAAGTATGGCACTAAAAGCGATGCCCAAAATATGTCACCCGGCGGTGTTATGAAAAGAGTTACTAAAAACGGTCGAAACAATATTCCACGTCAAGTTTTTGTCTGGTGAAAACCAGACAGGCATAAACAATGCAAACTTTAGCAAACACAACGCTGGGTTTCAAAGCAATAACGGTAGATTAGGACGCTTTTCGGAAGTTTCGTTTTGAATTCCGGCGTAGCGGGCCTCGCATGCACAGTTTGGTGGCCTCAGAGCTTAGCGGAATTAAGGAACTAAATCCTTTTTAATTTACGATACACATTTTTTTTACAACCCTACTATGGAAATACGCTTTATCTTATACGAGTAACAAGTCCCATATCATATGTTTTGGTAGTGTTTAAATACTGCCGTGTTGTAAGAGTGCCTTTTGTTCTTTCTATTAGGCCGTCAAAGACAAGGGAGCACCCCCGGACATCTGTTGGGGTTTCCTTGACCGCGCAGCACGCCCATGTACCGTCCATCAAAAAATCAGAATCCATACTTTTCTGGTTACAAAAGGGTGCTCGTCGTGAAGTACCAGGCAGTGATGTGCGCAGACGGTATAATTTGTCAGTGGGACGAGCCCTACGAAGACCATGGGCATGATGCAGGGGTCTAACATTTTGTTTTGGCTCAATATTAGAATGCGTAAACTGATCACAGTGAATCATATGCAAGCTTTTGTACTGACCGAAATACTTGTCCAACTAGGGTGAAAGGCATCTAGAAATATATTTTATAAAATATTCACTAACGACTGCCATTTTTCTTCTCAGATGTGCGTGTGAATATTGCATCTAATCAAATTATAGTGTTACTGTTGACTTCAGCATTGTAAAAGTAGCCTGTGTTGCGTGGCCTTCTATTGCAAGAAAACACCGTAGCACAAGTGAGGCTGAAACTAGGCAGGAGCTCGAGCCGAAAAACGCACTTTCAAAAACGCACAAAAGAAATGAAAAGCGTAGCCAAGCAAAATGGTTTCATGTCATCCCCCAAGGCAGATGCACTGCGCTCCTCTGTTAATACGAACACGATAAAATCGCTTTTATTTGCCGTCTATTTCTTTGACAGCTATTGAGAGCTGAAATTATGTCGATCAGATTAGTGCCCCAAACGAGCGCTTTATTCCACACCAAAAGGTTGATGTCAACCCCTCGAATTTAAGGTGAAAAATAAAAACAGGATAATAATTTTTCCCGCTAACGGTGTCGCGCAGTGTACATAAACACCAAGGTACCCTATCATGAACCACAGCATACGAAGAAGAAAAAACTAATTTCATTGGGAAAACAAAAAAGTAGAGAAATAAATGGAGCACTCACTTTTCGCTAATTTGCACTGTCTTGCTGCCTAAAGTAACCTAACAAAATATCTGTCCGTTTACCGACTGGTCTCATAAAAAATTCGAGCCCTCTGGCTTAGACAAGGCAGCACCTGTTCTCACCGTTCAGGGGCCCTGAAACGATTGCGGCCAGCGATCTCCCGAAGCAGCCAGAGGTTCTCGACCACCGCGAAACGTTTTCTTGAGGACGCCGTTTCAAACTAACTCTGCGCGGCCATCTTAGTGCAGCGAGGTTCATAACGGTCAAGCGCGCTCCCTTGGCATGTTTTCAAGTGGCGGGCACCCATTTCGAATTCCCTTTCAGAAGAACACCATCTACTGGAGCTTTACTGAGAATGGAACGCGCTTCTTAAAATGGCGAGGAAAGCGGAGCTCAGGCTTCACGCTCAAATCCCAGAGCGGGTCGCGCATACGCGATGGCGACTCCGCTTTGCATAGAGCGGAGCGAGAAAGCGAAAATGGTCTACTAAAACTCCCTAATGACTCTGCCGCGTGCGCGCTGTTATATTAAATTTAATGAGAAATGTGCGCGGTCAATACCCTCCGTGTTCTCACAGTTACCATTCCCGTTTCTTGCAACAGCCACATTTTAAACGCTATTTAACGACTCCTTTGAAGCTCAATCGTAGCTTGGCAGAACGTCTTGCGTAAACCGGCGTGCTTGGGAGCCTTTATCAAACACAAATGCATAATCTAAAGATTATTTTTGTTTTTCTTTCGTTTTGGTGTTTTTTTGGGTTTTTTTGCATTTATTACGTTGGGGTAAGAATTCTTCCCTCGGCAGGGAAGTCAAAGTAAACAGCAAAATGGCATGTATTTTATTATGAAAAAAAAAAAAAAACTGAATGCAAGCCAAGGCTCTTAGACTTTATATTTATCTACATGAATATTAATGGAGCGGCCAATGCTCCGCACGTGGTTCTTCAGCAATATTATAAAATATATTTGCGTATCCACCCACACGCGTTTAAAATTGCACATGTTTTTTTTGTTTTTTTTTGAGAATGCATCGAATAAAGGTCTCAAGGCCCGTTTGGTTTTGACTCAACAAAGTGATGTGCGCTGTAACACCAAACGAGAAGAAGTGCATCAGCGCAGATGAAGCTTGTAAATAGGGATAGTTTATTTAGGTAATTGTTTGCTGCTAACCAAAATTTTAGTTTTCTTTTCTCTTTGTGGGGATTCGAGCAATTACCGCATTTGCTTGAGTAATAGCCGCACTGCTTATGAAGAAAACCTGAGGGTTCGCTTTTCCGCGAAGCACGTGGATTGCCAATCACCGCGATCGACAGCATGATTCCAGCTGTCTACAGGACAGAGATAGCGTCTTCGCGTGAAGATACCATCTGTGAAGGTTGCATTTGTATGGAGACTCGTGTTCTTGATCTAGTTATTCGCTATGTTATTTATGCGCAACGCTATGATTGGCTGCATATCTGCTTTGCGGGAAAGTAGATACAAGGGACTTGTTCATAAATAGTGCGGCTATTACTCGAGCAAATACGGTATGGTGGGTCGTACTGCAGAAATTGGTGAGAAAATAAACACACCACAAGTCCATGCCGAGGGCTTGAAGGTTGCTGACCTTGAGTGACAGCTCAGGCAGTAGAAGCACCGCATTCCTGTTTTATACCTGTTAGTTTATATTCTATACCTTTGCCAGTTTTCTAAGCAACATAAAAGGTCAATACGTACATTATAAAAAAAAACTCCTGTTTTAAACATTGATTGATTCACTACATAAAGATAATAACCTTGCTTTAGTGGACAGTGAATCAAGATTACAGATTCGGTTAGCTATAACATTTCAAAGTGATATTTTCTATCAGCTGTTTATGAACGTATGCATCCGAGGTGGGCTTACGTAGCGCCATAAACAAATCAAATACCCCATAAGATCAGGATGGGTGGCCACTCTCCCCAACGACGCAAAGTGTATCGAAGCTTCTGCAATAACAAACAAAGTAAAAAAGTGAAGACAACAAAAATTTTTGGCGCGCAAGTGTAGGAGGTATGCATTATTGAATTATCATTATTTTATTTTGTTGCAGACGGCGGGACTTAGGGCTCGCTAGATATACCCACTTTCTTGGCATGCTACCCCTGGAGTTCAATGCACTTGCACCAGCTGCGTGCCAGTCTTTCTATGCCCTGCCTGCCTCGTACGAGTTATTTCATGGCCTCCGCATTGGGAATACCCACTAGGGCGTCAGATCGGACTGTTCATACACACGACAAACGCCCGACAGGTCGTACAGCGCATCGGAAAGACGGCCGAACCAGACCAGACATCCGCCAGTCACGGCCTTACCTAATGCACGCAACGCCGTTAAAATCGGCTTATTCGTCAATGTCTTTATCCCCGAGTCTCGAGGACACGTGGAGGTAGCGGAAACGGGAGGACAAGCTGGTGAGGCTTACTGAAGTCTGAGTACCTAAAACGAGAAACGCTGAAGGCGACAGGTGAGCCGAAGGTTGTAGGACGGATGGAATCGAGGTCGTCAGAGTTGGAGTCGGGACGGATTAAGTGGAGCTTCGGCCCGCAATAAAGACGCAGTCTTGACAGATGTAGGGTGCCTTCATAAGCGCACATGAAGGCTCCCAAGACAGACGTAGACGTAGCTGCCATAAGGGGCCTGCGTAGAGTTGGGTTCAGGAAATTCGGGTCGTTGTCCCCGTTACCGGAAGGTTGCAGCGAGTGACGTCTCAGCCGGAAACACTAGAACTAGAGGAGCCAAGGCGACGCATTCACCAAACCGTGGAGGGGGTGGGGGAGGTTATCAAGGATTTACCATACTGAGTACATACACCTTTTTAACAAGGGCGCCGCCACCTTGAATGTCGCCCCTTCCAGTATGGGCGGAAACAGTGTTCACCACTCGCTACGCCAATTATGGATATGCAGCACATAAGCGTAACCGTCATCCATTGTCGTTTTGACTCACCTATTTTTTTTTTTAACTTTTTGCAAGTTGAAAAGTTTCATTTTTTGGTCCCCCATACCGGATATGTTTACCAAGTGGCTGGGGACGAGAGCAAACAAAAAAGGTGTATTTTCGTCAGAGAAGACAGACAATCTTCTAAACCTCTAAACACGAGCTCGATCACGCTCCAGCACGTGCTGCATCTCGAGCCCATCGGCGCCCAAACCAAAAGCGTAGAGTTCTTCACTTCGTCTTAACATTATTCGCGGTGAGAAGCTCGGTAGGGGCGCTTTTCTTATTCTCATTGTGGCTAGTGCGCGTGCTACCCACGCTGTTAGGACTTATTTCATAGCGCATAGAAGCTTGGCATTGCACGTGCTTGCACCAGCAGAGGAAGTTGAAGTATCCTTACTTTGCGTTGTGAAAATATTCCATCAGGTGGCGATATCCAAACTTCTTGCCGCGAATAAACAAAAGGCGTGAGGGTTCCGACCACTAATATCTAGGACTATCTGCTGGATCGCCTTTGCCCGCTCCGCGAATGCGGCCATGGTCGTGCCCTCTTTTTAATAGAGTTTTATTATCTCTAGCCACACTATAGTAGTATGGGAGTGCAATCTACCACCCGTTAGATATGGTACAACTGGTACAGCCACTATCATCCATCCATGGCAGAAAGCGTTGTGGCAGTTCTGATGGCTGCGGTGGCAGACTGCCATAAAAATAGCCGTAGGTGATATTTCAGCCTTCATTGAACTTGTTCGGCGAAACAGATTGTTGAAACCCGGCGTGAACGGTAGGCAGATTTTTTAAAAACATAGCGTTTAACTGGTGCACCATGCGTGCAAGCGCGTGCTGCATGTTTGTGAAGGTGGCATTGGCATGCTTGGAATTTCGCGGGCTTGACATCTCGAGCAGAGAAATGGCAAAGGCCAGATACCCCACTTGCAATTGGTTTCACACGACGTCGGTCCGCCATTTCGTTGCAAGATCCCAGCATGGTTAGACTTACAAGCCTCTGCGAAATACGCATGTGGTGGTGTTGAAAGAATCATTCGAGTTCTCGCCTTTGGCATACACAAGATTGCCGATAACAATGAAATG
Organism: Ixodes persulcatus; assembly: GCA_013358835.2. Lineage (NCBI taxonomy): Eukaryota > Metazoa > Arthropoda > Arachnida > Ixodida > Ixodidae > Ixodes > Ixodes persulcatus. The sequence continues at coordinate 192,413 of JABSTQ010009077.1, read as the reverse complement.
ATTATATAAATTTTTATAAATAAATGGATAATATTTTATTTCTGAAAGTACCTAACATTAACTTTTTTGACATAAAAATATATTTTAAGAAGCAGGGTTATTATATTACCTTGGGGAGGTCTGTAGGCAGGTTGAAGATAGTGGGCATGGCACATTCCCTTAGGCGCACAATTTTCCACGTCCTGTCAAATCATTTTTCTTCAAAGTGGTCCGAGCAGACCACGCTCGTCTCTGCAGGCTCTCAGATACACCTGCCGACGTTTTTCACCCACAGCTAAAGGGTCGCGGGACGACTTCGGGGAAACCTTGGGAACAAATAAATATTTTTCACGGAACATTTCCCTGCGCCCCAGGATAGCCACAAAACACTGAGTATTTGCCGATGGTAAGCTTTTGTCTTTTCGCGATCGGGCCGATTTGAACAGCGCGTCGCACAACATATCGACATAGTCGACCTTCCTCTGTCGCATCCACTGAGTTTCAAGAATCTGCTTCGTCGAGCGATTTCAATCAAGCACAACATATCACCCACGGTACAGTGTACTAGACACGCGGCTATTTTTATGGCAGCCTGCCGCCACAGTCCTGTCCGCCATATTACCCCCCCCCCCCTTTATGATGGCTAGAGATAATATAACTCTACCAAAAAGATGTCCTCCCTTGGCCACATTCCTGTGTATAGGCGGAGCTGGGCAAACCCGATCCAGCAAATAGTCACAGAGATCAGTGGTTGCGAAATGCTCCTAATGTCTGGAGTTTAAAAATGATTAATCGCTAACATATCTTATTTGAGTTCCTAACTTATTAACTCTCAATGTAAGTTGCGGTTAGGTGCCGATTTCGTAAAACGGTGTCTTCCTCCTTGTAGCCTAACATTAAAAAAAGGCAACTAGCTTCTTTTACAGTGCAGCCTGCGTCGTCTTCTTAGGGTCCTCCCTAGTTATTTTCGGTGACGGAATAGCCAGTGGCACTGCCAGCAACCAAGGGCTTTTAATCCAACCACCCCCGTTCCACCAGTCATAATTTCCTTGCCTTTACCAATTTTTTGCCCTAACCAAACAGCGAGCACCCCCCCCCCCCCCAAAAAAAAAAAAAAGAAAAATCGCCGAAGCATGAGCACAGGCAGAACAAATTCCAACCGGACACGCGGCACATCTATACCTTTCTCCAAAACAAGCGATTACCTACGTTTGCTCCCTTTTTTGTCCCCTTCAGCGCCCGACTTCATTGGCGCCTTTCGTTTATCCGCTCCCCCTTTTTTTTTTTTTTTCTTTTTTCGTCTTCTTCTGCCTCCCCTAGGTTTTTTCACCCTCTGAAATTAGTCCTTTTTTGGTGAGTCGCCTTCTCTATCTTCCGAGTTCCAATCGTAATTAGGTTTTGTTTATATGTTGGTCCTACATGTTTCGCCTTTCTGCCTCCTCCTCCTCCCTCCCGTTTGCTTTCCCCCCGTGCGCATCGAACCTCCTTACTCTTTTACGACCGAGATTGTTTCGTGCTACCTGCTTTTTTTTTTTTTCTGCACTTTGCAGGGTAGCTTTTCAGAACCGAGCCAAAGAACACACCCATTCCTAGTCCAACAACCCGTCGATTGAGCTTCTGGGGGGAAATATATGAAAAAAAGGTTGCGGGTCCTTTCTGCCTCCGGCGGTGTGTTTGTGTGTGTGTCCGTGTGTAAGGCCAACGTTCGCAGTAAGTCGCCAAAATACCAGGCTGTCGGCCAGCTCCACTTACTCCCTTTTCAATTTTCCAGTTTTCATCTAAATAAGAGAACGTTTCCCGCAACGTCTCTGGAGGGCTCCCGTCCAGCCATAGATTCACGTCGCGCGGTTTTTTCACCCCGGGCGTCACATCCGCGAGAGGCGGTGGTCAGGGTGGTCAGTGCATCGAGTGGCGCTTGCACATCGATCCCAAGAGCTACACACGTTGACAGTGCGGTGGAGGCTACGTGAACGTTGGACCAGTTGTGTGTCGATCGTTCGACACGTGATTACAGTCCCGCCCTTCCGCACGCGCTAAGAGCAGGGTTCAGGCGTTCAACGGTAGGCGGTTCATTGGTTCGGTGACCGCGTACATAGCTCCCACTGCACTGTCAGCTCTCTCTTTTTTAACCCTCTCTCTTTTTTTGTGTTTGCGTGAGTGCGTTTATGTGTGTGTGCCTGAGCTATATGCATATCGGCTGGTGAACACAGGCGATCCATGAGCGCACGCGCTCCTACGAGTGGAGTTTTGCTTTGCGTCGCCCGCCGCTGAATCTTTCCGCGGCACCCTCTCCCTTCGTTTTCTTTTTTTCTTTTCTTCTCTTCAACTCCTAACTTCCTTTCCCCATTTTTTTTTTTTTTTTTTTTTTTGCGAGCTTTCCTCTAGGGAGCAATTCGGGGAGAAAAGGGAATATAAAAAGGGGAAATCCCCACCAAGTTGATCCCGGAATCTCAAACCTGCCGCGCGCTTGCTTCCCTCGAGCGAAGTCCCTCCGCGTTCTTCGAATTCGTTTCGTAGGGTACGAGGCAAAAAACAGAAGAAGAAAAGATGTATCAAATGAATAAATAAATAAGTGCTTGCCGTGAAAGATACAACGGAATGCACTTCCCAGAACTGAGTAAAGGCTTGCGCGAAGTTTGATTTTTGTTTTTCGCTATGAGAGGCTGCTGCTTTATTCATTGGCAAAGAGGTCATTGACTCACTCTTTTGATCAAACCATGCCGCCTCGTCAACCGATAGGGATTTGCTCTATACTATAGAAGACCTAATTCTAAGACTGGGACGATGTTCGCAAAGAAACTCCTAATGGTTATTACCGTACAGTATCAAGAGCCTTTTTTTAAGTTACGAGTCCCCTCATTATTAGTTGTTTTCATGACATTAAATACTAAGTCTTAAAATAAATTATGACAAAACAAAGGCAACTCATAAATACCGCTGTCGTTGCGTGAAAGGAAAAGAAAGCTTTTGATACATTTTCTATGATTGTTCGCAATTGGAAGAAGTTGGTAAACGCCCGATTCCTTTCCTTAATATCCTTTTATTCCATGCGAACTCAGTTGGATCAAGAGATATGATTAACGTTGACATTTAATCACTTAAAATAGGTAATATGGCAAAAGGAATACGACCAAAAGTAATACGTCGTTTCAGTGGCCAAAGAGGCCAACGATTTGTTTTTGCAAATGACACTTCATGTCCATTAGTGCGCAATACGGCTCGCCCCATGCATCAAGCCAATTCCACCTTGAACACAAGGCCTGCGCGTTTCCTCCTCCAAACGTCATCACTAGTAGATCCCCTCAGCGCCCCCTAGGTAGCCCGGATGAGCACCCTCGTCTGCTACATCATCTGCGACATCGTCTGCTCCATCGCCTGCTTCAGTGGTTTGTGTAGCAGATAATGAAACAGATGTTCACGCCGAGTGTCTGTTGCTATAGCATATGATGAAGTTAGACGTTCACGTGGAGCGTCAAATGCATGAGTGAAAATGCCTTACTGCTGTGCGAAGGGCTGCAAAGCCCTTCGCCGGACGCTGGCACTGGACGCCATTTTCGAGGGCGCTGTTTATAGGGAGTATTCACTGGCGGCCATAGCTGTGTGCTCGGCTGCGGAGCGCGTGCTGAACGCGAGCTTCCACAGTTCTTTCGCCACGTGCATTCCGCACCACCAAGATTGCCGGTCTTGGCAGCCTATTAATGCGAGCTCGTTCTGAGCATGCGCTCTAAACAGTGACCTCAAATATGGCGGCCAGTGAATACCTCCTATAAGGAGTATTCACTGGGCGCCATATTTGTGAGTGATGTCTAGAGCGCATGCTCCGAACGAGCCCACATTAATAGGCTGCTAAGACCGGCAATCTTGAGGGTGCGGAATGCACGTTACAAAAGAACTGTAGAAGCTCGCCATCAGCACGCGCTCAGCAGTCGTGCACACAGCTATGGCCGCCAGTGAATACTTCCTATACTCCGGGTCGCTGCTTTGAAGCGTTCTTCCGCAGAACGAGCGAGCGCGCTAGAAATGCTCGTCTCAAAGCAAGGAGCGCGTGCTTGCTCGCGCTTGTGGCCGAGGGAGTGTTCGCGTGCGCGTTGCAAATGAACTGGAAGCTCGCAATCAGCTCGCGCTCAGCAGTCACGCACACAGCCACTGATCTCAATGACAATTGCTGGATCGCGTTTGCCCGCTCCGCGAATGCGGTCACTGGCGGCCATCTTTAGGTAGAGTTATATCACCTCAAGCAGAGCCGTATATTAGGAGAGTTTGGACAATAGGCGGAGCAAAGGCCGCCGCCAGCGCCGAATATTCCCCCCACGCTTAGAGCGTAAACTAAATTTGTGACACAGCGTCGACCAATCAGGAGACCTCTACTCCATCTCACAAATGTCGACAGTGAAGACAAAGGCACAGGCGCGTGAGCCTAGCTCAGCGAAACGCTATTGTTTGTACGAGACCTCGTGCATAGGAGGCACTTTCCAAAGCCACGCGCTCGTGCCCATGCCTTTGTCTGCACTGCTAGAACAGCGTCCTGAGACTGGCTGAAAGAAAGCAGTGCAAAGGGTGGGGTGCGCGAGCGTCTTGAGACGCGGAGTTCCACTCGGCACGGCTCAAATTATACTTCGTTTCACTTTACCTGCGAGCGAAGCCAAAGCTAGAAGCGCGAGACCAGCGCTTTTTGCATTTCTCCCCAGCTCGCGCGCTCGAGCAAAGCCTGAACGCACGGAGCTTCCGTGCTCGCGCTTCCAGTTTTGCCTTCGCTCGCACATAAGGTGAAACGAAGTATAGTCGTGGCACAAATTTAGAGCACGCGACCACCGCTAGGGGCTGTTTCGCGGCCTGTGGTTGGCCCGAGATGCTCGCCTATTCAAACCAATGTATGGCCAAACTCTCTCAATAAACGGCTCTGACCTCAAGCCGCGGTACAGCTGCTGAAACCACTTGGCAGCCACCATCATCCATCCATGGCAGACGACGTTTTGGCAGTTGTGGTGGCAGGCTGCCATCAAAATAGCGTGGGTGATATTCCGTGATTGATTGAAATTGTTTGACGAAACATGTTTTTGAAACCCGGCGTGAACGGTAGCCCGGTTTTTGAGGACCCGGTGAAAGTTTCACAAAATCACGCAGCACCGGGGAAAAGCAGCACAGCACGCATCGAAAGTCGCATCAAAAAGAGCATCGAAAGCAGACGCCGGTACGTAGTCTGCTTTCGATGCGAGCTGCGCTGCTTTCCCCCGTTGCTGCGCTTTCGTAGAACTTTCGCCGAGTCCTCAAAGATGAGGCTACCGTTCACGCCGGGTTTCCAGAATTTGCTTCGTCGAACAACTTCAATCAAGCACGAAATATCACCCACGGTACAGTGTACTAGATCTACGGCTATTTTATGGCAGCCTGCCGCCATTGCGCTGTCCGCCATATTACTATGATGGCTAGAGATAATATAACTCTACCTAAAGATGGCCGACCGTGGCCGCATTCCGGTCCATAGGCAGAGCTGGTCAAACGCGATCCAGCAATTGTCATAGAGATCAGTGCACACAGCTGTGGCCGCAGGTGAATGCGACGTAGTTGCGACGCGGCCCATACTCTCGTCAAGCTTCAGCCTGTTTGCCGCTTGGGGCGGGTCGGGGATCTACTAACGAAACGTCATGCGCAGGCCTTGTATTCTAGGTGGTATTGATCAAGCCCGCAAGTTGGAAACGATAAATACATTATTGTTGTTTTGAGTACATTGCGGAACTGTTATGCATGTAGCAGTTCTAATACCCCTCTTTGACGAGCAATTGAAAGGTCCTCAGAAGGACGGTGTTTAGCGAAACGGCGAGTCAGCTCATAATCTCGACTGTGTGCGCCGAAATGGCATGCAATGGCTCACTTATTCCTTAAGGAGGCTTTATATAATATTTGAAGAGGTGTAAAGAGGCTCTTTTTGAAAGTATTTAAGTATTTTACGTGCCCGTGAAGCAGGAGTATTGAAGCGTGTTCTCCATCTCTTATACTTCCATGCAGCGGTTTGAGAGTCACGTTTGCAAGCGGATAGTATTAGAACGGGGGTCTCCAAACCGCGGCCCCCGCGAGAAAGATCAGGCCAGTGTTGGACAAAATACTCGATAAAAGTATTTAAGATAAGTTACTAAATACTTGCTTCATAAAGTATTTAAAATACTACTCAAGTTACTTTCACTGTAAAGTATCTTGAGTAGAGTACAAATACTTAGAAATGTATTTCAGTTACTTTTGAAGATACTTCTGCATTGCTTAATTTGTATCGACGTCATTGACAACGACAATTATGCAGCTCCGCAAATCTGGGTTACCAGAATGGTTTATTAGCACGCAACAACACAAAATGGAAAAAAAAAGTATCGTAGGGCTATTTTTTGCAGTCCGCTATAAAGAGCAAAATATTGTCACGAATGATAAAAGATGAGGCAGCGAATAACTGAAGAAACTAAACGTTTAATGGGGCGAACTTGTTCGAAAAACAAAATAGAGAAAGGCTAGCGTTGCAGGCGTCGATGTCGGCGATACGGGTGTAGGACAAAATGGTCCCGGTCAGAATGGTCCCGGTCAAAATGGTCCCGGACAAAATGGTCCCGGACAAAATGATCCCAGACAAAAAGGTCCCAAGTGCCAACCCGGACAAAATGGTCCCAGGTGAATTTATCAATACTTTGAGCGCTCTTAATAGGACAAAATGGTTTGGTACTTTTATTTTGACACACGTTCAAGGATAATACCAACATTTTTATTATAATCATTTGAAACAAATTTTAAATCCCTTCTATCTATACCATGTAGCTCTATTGCTCAAAGGTTCTTGATTTCTACCGATATATTATACGTGTGTAATCAATATATTTCTATCGTCAGAACCTGTTTTCAAATTAGCGCTATCGAGCTTTAAAACGATATTTGGAATGAAAATCATTATCATACACGTACTACAGGTTCTTGACGTTTTTTTTTTTTTTTTTTTTTTTTTTAAATGAATTTGTTGTACCACCGTGTTTTATTTTATAGAAACAGCATCGCTCTGTCTGAACATTGTATATTAAAGAAATCAAAAATTGACTTCGCAATTATGAGCGTATTTTTTACATAGACCACTTAAGAGACAAGCAGTCGACGCTGCTGAAGCGAAGGCCTAATACGAAAATGTATTCATATGACCCACACCCCTCAAAAACTCGTTCAAGAGACAGAGCCCTTGCACGTACTGTGTGCACAGAGTTACAAGCCGCTGCTAATATCCAGCAAGAGTAGAAAATACAAAGAACCTGCAAACAGCAAATAAATAATGCCGCGCTGGGACCATTTTGTCCGGCATGGCAGTTGGGACCATTCTGTCCGGGATCATTTTGTCCGGGACCATTTTGACCGGATCCCCGGCGAAACAGCAGGATCGACCGCTGGGGCGAGACTGACTCCGGACCCCCACTCGGAGCACCTTTTGTACCCGCGTTGGTTTCTGGAACATTCGGCGTAGAAAGTTCGGCGCGTAGAACATTCGTAACTCGGTCAGACGACAAAATTCTCGAACTTACCAGAATAGACCGATCTCACCTGCCAGTTTGACTACGCCACCGCTGCCGCAATGCATCGAGGGAACTTTAGTCTTTCTGCACGTGCAACTACCTCTATGGAGCTCTGCGCGTGTAGAGCACGAGCCCTGTCGTGCACTTCCGTTTGCCTCCTGTGAACTAAAGTTATGGCGGCGTCACGCATGCGCCGAACGCTTGGTGAGATCGGTCTTTTTCAAGTTGAAGGAATAAATAAAAGAAAAGTCCGCTTTCTGGTATCGAACCCGGAGCCTCCGCGCGAGTGCATCCGCGCGAAAGCCAAGCGCGGTAACCATTCGGCCACACGCTCGCTGGGCGGCGAGCGTGGCAATATCACTGATAGATGTTACAGAACATTTCTGGGACAACAAGAGGTCGCTTTAGCTATTGGGGAGGAGATCAGACCGTGGCGCCCCAAGCGGTTAACTTTAGAACTAGATAGATGGGGACAACAAATATAATGGCTCAGCGCTTGTTCGGCTGGAGTTCGTGTTCTCCGGTGAGGGGGAGGGGGGGCTCTTTTGTTACTACTCCGGCCTGCTTGAACAATGAAGCATGCACTGTGCCCAGCTCAGCACAAAAGCCCAAGTGGGTCAAGTTCGCATCCTCTGACGACTGCTTTCGTGGGAGATCCGGCACTTAACTTAACTTCACTAATTGTTGGTATTTTTTTATTACACTGTGCTCTGCGCTCTATTAAAAAAGATGACACGAACATGCCCACAAAGGCCTTTGGGCATGTGCACAGGCCTTGTGTTGGGTATACACCGAGGTGTGGGGGTGACAAACGGGTCAGAGCGCTTCGCCAATAGTGACATCGCTGAATATCACATCCTGCGGCGCACCTTAGACGCATCGTTTAACTACAGTCCATATTCCCTATACGGGGAGTTCACTATAAACGAACTTGGGACACGGATATGAGTGAATGGATAACAAAGAGAACCCATATAATAGCCACGGCAGTGGTCGCACCTTCTTCAAGTAGGTTGCGTTCAGAAAACCACTCAACGTCGGGGGACACTTTGTTGGCATTTTGAGAGGCCATCCAGCTCCTAGTTCGTTTCCTGTACTGTTCTCTGCTTATCAATGTTCGCGAGAGCAATTAGCCCCGTGCGCGACCGAAAGCGTCGCTGTGGACGGCCTTCCACGGTTGGCCGAACGCTGACTATGACGTCGGAAAGGGGATTTATCATCGACGGAAATAAGAGGAATGAAAGAACTTTAGTTTTGACGGTGTTGGCAGTGTTCCTCTGAGAGCGCAATGATTTCAAGCTTCCATCATGCTAATAACAAACACCATCGAACTTGTTGCTTCCAAGGTAATGACGTCACAAGGGGGAACCACAGGAGGGCGCCACCAAAACATCTCGCCGCTAATAAGTGCCGGACTGACATCAAAAAGAAACGAAAAAAAAAATCTCGACGATTTGCCTTAGCAGGATCAAATATACAAAAAGCTAAACAAAAATGACTACTTTTTTGTGTGTGTCCACTTCTCATTTTCTTCCATTTGTTATTTTCTTGATACTCAAGTCTGCATTGTTCTCGTAGGTCGTTTCCCGGTCTGCTTGTGCCTCAGGGTGGCATCTTTACTTCGGTAAAACCACACCTTTTGTTTGAGGATTTTTTGGGGGGAAACTCGATAGAAACAAAAGGCGCCTTTGGGAAGGCGAGGGGAGAACCCTCATTGTACGAACTTTGGGCTGAAATATAAGTCACAGTCGGCAAAAAAGCGATATTTTCACGAGCTCGGTTAAAGTCACCGTAGGTAATCGGAGCTAGCAGCAGGATTCGGTTGCTCGAAAGAATGTTCACGTTTGCTCGTGCCACGCCCACGCCACTTCATACCGAAAAACTCAGAAAATGGCAGAATGTCAAAAATGTATTAAGATAATGAGTAGCACGCGCCCCTACGAGTGGAGTTTTGCTTTGCGTCGCCCGCCGCTGAATCTTTCCCCGGCACCCTCTCCCTTCGTTTTCTTTTTTTTCTTTTCTTCTCTTCAACTCCTAACTTCCTTTCCCATTTTTTTTTTTTTTTTTGCGAGCTTTCCTCTAGAGAGCAATTCGGGGAGAAAAGGGAATATAAAAAGGGGAAATCCCCACCAAGTTTGATCCCGGAATCTCAAACCTGCCGCGCGCTTGCTTCCCTCGAGCGAAGTCCCTCCGCGTTCTTCGAATTCGTTTCGTAGGGTACGAGGCAAAAAACAGAAGAAGAAAAGATGTATCAAATGAATAAATAAATAAGTGCTTGCCGTGAAAGATACACGGAATGCACTTCCCAGAACTGAGTAAAGGCTTGCGCGAAGTTTGATTTTTGTTTTTCGCTATGAGAGGCTGCTGCTTTATTCATTGCCAAAGAGGTCATTGACTCACTCTTTTGATCAAACCATGCCGCCTCGTGAACCGATAGGGATTTGCTCTGTACTATAGAAGACCTAATTCTAAGACTGGGACGATGTTCGCAAAGAAACTCCTAATGGTTATTACCGTACAGTATCAAGAGCCTTTTTTTAAGTTACGAGTCCCCTCATTATTAGTTGTTTTCATGACATCAAATACTAAGTCTTAAAATAAATTATGACAAAACAAAGGCAACTCATAAATACCGCTGTCGTTGCGTGAAAGGAAAAAGAAAGCTTTTTATACATTTTCTGTGATTGTTCGCAATTGGAAGAAGTTGGTAAACGCCCGATTCCTTTCCTTAATATCCTTTTATTCCATGCGAACTCAGTTGGATCAAGAGATATGATTAACGTTGACTTTTAATCACTTAAAATAGGTAATATGGCAAAAGGAATACGACCAAAAGTAATACATCGTTTCAGTGGCCAAAGAGGCCAACGATTTGTTTTTGCAAATGACACTTCATGTCCATTAGTGCGCAATACTGCTCGCCCCATGCATCAAGCCAATACCACCTAGAACACAAGGCCTGCGCGTTTCCTCCTCTAAACGTCATCACTAGTAGATCCCCTCAGCGCCCCCCTAGGTAGCCCGGATGAGCACCGTCGTCTGCTACATCATCTGCGACATCGTCTGCTCCATCGCCTGCTTCAGTGGTTTGTGTAGCAGATAATGAAACAGATGTTCACGCCGAGTGTCTGTTGCTATAGCATACGATGAAGTTAGACGTTCACGTGGAGCGTCAAATGCATGAGTGAAAATGCCTTACTGCTGTGCGAAGGGCTGCAAAGCCCTTCGCTGGACGCTGGCACCGGACGCCATTTTCGAGGGCGCTGTTTATAGGGAGTATTCACTGGCGGCCATAGCTGTGTGCTCGGCTGCGGAGCGCGTGCTGAACGCGAGCTTCCACAGTTCTTTCGCCACGTACATTCCGCACCACCAAGATTGCCGGTCTTGGCAGCCTATTAATGCGAGCTCGTTCTGAGCATGCGCTCTAAACAGTGACCTCAAATATGGCGGCCAGTGAATACCTCCTATAAGGAGTATTCACTGGGCGCCATATTTGTGAGTGATGTCTAGAGCGCATGCTCCGAACGAGCCCACATTAATAGGCTGCTAAGACCGGCAATCTTGAGGGTGCGGAATGCACGTTACAAAAGAACTGTAGAAGCTACGCCATCAGCACGCGCTCAGCAGTCGTGCACACAGCTATGGCCGCCAGTGAATACTTCCTATACTCCGGGTCGCTGCTTTGAAGCGTTCTTCCGCAGAACGAGCGAGCGCGCTAGAAATGCTCGTCTCAAAGCAAGGAGCGCGTGCTAGCTCGCGCTTGTGGCCGAGGGAGTGTTCGCGTGCGCGTTGCCAAATGAACTGGAAGCTCGCAATCAGCTCGCGCTCAGCAGTCACGCACACAGCTGTGGCCGCAGGTGAATGCGACGTAGTTGCGACGCGGCCCATACTCTCGTCAAGCTTCAGCCTGTTTGCCGCTTGGGGCGGGTCGGGGATCTAATAAATAGAGTATTAAATACTCTCCATCAAAGGTATTTGTAAGATACCAGATACTCCAAAAAGTATTTAAGATACAGTATCTTGAGTAGAGTATTTGAGATAGGCACAAGTCTGGATCAGGCCCGCGGAAACGTTCCGGCTGGCCCGCGGATTGTCCCGATTTTTATAGTGCCGCCCGGCCCACTGCTTTCAACAAAAAACAAAACGAAAAAAATAAAAAAAATGATGCGACGCGTTTTAAGGGCGCTAACGAATATGTTAGGAAGAATAATAAAAAATCTACAGCAAAACGCAGGTTCTCTTGCCATTTGATTCGTTGTACAATGTCATCGCCAGCATTACTCTTCGTAGTCTCCCGCTTCATGTCTATCAAACTATGTTTATAATTTATTTATTAATGCTTCGAGTTGGGCTAGTTTGTTTTGATTCATAATGGGGGATACACGACCAGAAAGTTGGGGCAAGAGGATGGGTGACACAGAGGGCAGGGCGTAACCTTTAACTAAAATTTATTAGAATACACATAAAAAAATTGTAAAACTCCACATACGCAACGACGATGCACTTATATTTTTCCGGTAAGGAATATGCCTTCATAATCCCATCCTCAGTCATTCACCCGTGTCATCGGCAGATCTACCATTATTATATGTGTATTCCAATAAATAAATTATGGACGCTAAAATGTTTTCTTCAGTATCTCTTTAAAGGAATACTAAACTAACCAATTCAGTGTTTATAATAAGTGGCGCATGTTCTTTCCACGTGCCAGCAGCCGCCGGTGTGCCAGCGCACGCAGCGAAATTGACGTCATATAGTCTCCTATTCGCGCTTAAAGGGGTACTCCGGCGATTTTTGAGCTACCTCAACAAACTATATTTTCTGACTCCCCGGCCTTTACCCTTTCCGGTATGCTATTTAGTATCGCAAAATTCATAATAGTTATTGCGAAATCGGCAAATGAAAATGATGCAAAAACCAACATTCAAATTTACCCGCACTTTTCAGTGCCGTGACGTCAGTGGCGGGCAGGCTTGCCAGTCGAGCGAACAGTCTAAAAAATAGAATATGCCAATCATTTGTTCGGTGCTGGAGCGCGGATCCTGGAGCGAGCTTCCAAAGCATTCATTTGACACCATAAAGCTGCTTCGAATCAGTTGGGCACAAATTCTACAGACCAAAGAGTGAACCCATGCCTTCCACTGACGTCACTTTTTCGTTGTTGCCAGTAGAGACTTTCAGTTTGAAAAACACGTTGAGGACCAAAATTGTAAATTTAATAACTTCGCGAAAAAAAATTATTTTAACCTAATATTTGGGATACTATTTTAGCGATGTTGTTTGGCGAGTTTAGCAAAATTTCAAGCAAATCGGGGACCATGAAGAAATCGCCGGAGTACCCCTTTAAGACGACAGTGAAATGTATGGGCTCCGGACCAAAGGAGAATAAAGACCAACTTTTTATCTCCACAAGCGAAAGCTACGTGCTTGTTAGACCAATTAATCGCCTACCTTTTACACCGGATCCCACTGTAGAGATGAAAAGCTTGCCTTTATTCTTTTTTCCCGAAGCCTACACATTTTACTGTCATTTTAAGCGTGAATGGGGTACTATGATGTCAATTTCGTTGCGTGTGCTCGCGCACACCGGCAACTACTGGCTCGCGGAAAGATTGTGCGCCACTTATTATAGACACAGTAATGTTTGGTTCAGCATTCTTTTGAAGCCCTGATCATCCTGCTCACGCATCAAACCATTAGCGGCGAGATGTTTAGGTGGCGCCCTCCAGTGGTTCCCCCTTGTGACGTCATTACCTTGCAAACAACAAGTTCGATGGTGTTTGTAAATAGCATGGTGGAAGCTTGAAATCATGGCGCTCTCAAAGGAACACTGCCAACACCATCAAAATTAAAGTTCTTTCATTCCTCTTAATTCCGTCGATGATAATCCCCTTTCCGACGTCATAGTCAGCGTTCGGCCAATCGTGGAAGGCCGACCACAGCGACGCTTTCGGTCGCGCTCGGGGCTAATAAATACTAACAAAGCCTTGCAGATCGATACGAAAAGCGGCCGCCGAAACGGAAAAGGTGGAGCGGCAGACAACGGATCAGAGGATGGCCATGTGACTGGCACCCCGCTGCGGCGAGACGCCGAAAGACAATTCTCCTGAGCGAACAAGTGTGTTTCGGGTCCTCGCCGCTGCAAAAGCTGTGCGCTGACGTACAGGTTCCCCTCCCTACGGGAGCCAGAGTTGCGCGTTTGATTCCACGTGCCACGTGCCGCCATCGCCGCTATTCGCCGAGATCCGATCACGTGAGGAGCCGTATCAAGTGTCGTGCAGCAAAGTAGACGTTGCACGCGCCCCGGCGTATGTTCCCGGCTTTTGAGCGCGCCGCGCGCCTCGAACGCGCGGCGCTGCTATTCGCCGAATTCAGTCACGTGAGGAGCTGAATCCACATGCCATGCGTGAACGCGCAACTCTGGCTCCCGTAGGGAGCCTATAGACCTTTTCTTTAACGGCGCCGCCATCTTGAGAATTGCGGCGCCGACGACGCCGTCTAGCGGCTTAGAAAAAGAAATACCGGCTAGTTATGGCAGCACAGCTATCTGGGTAGGCAACGGTGTGGGTATGGGGGGAACTTGGCTAGACTTGGCTATGGTGGGCTGCAATAACTTGGTTGGAGCTTGTCCGGTTGAATCCAGCTGGCTACTCACAGGCCATCACCTTGCCTCCTCGAGAGAACGACGACGAAGACGGTGGGGTGTTTTGATTGAGTTTCCACAGCGAAGCATATATGAGCAGTTTAATGTAGTCTATGCAGGTAAGCTCTCGGCATTTGATAGCTCCATCTTGAGTGGTGGCATGTAGACTTTTTCATACCTTTCACATACCATGGGGCTAGTAGTGATAACCTAATTGGACCACCTGCACCGGGAATTAAAATCGGTCCTCTGGTCGTAGACGAAGTGGTCGTGAGCTTAAACGTGACGTTGAGTCTGATACGAATCTCTCGCGATTCAAGCTCGCAATCGACTGACTTCATGAATAAGGATTCTTGGGGAAAATGCGAACCTCGATAACATTGCAGCCACACTCGCGCTGCAGCTTCTTGTGCTCATGGCACACTTTCTGCTATTGTTCTTTTGCTTTTTAAAATTATTTGTGCACACGGCGACGACTCAGTGGTAGACAGACAACCGTAGATTTTCGGAAATTGCAGCACGGTAAAAAGGAGCACTCGGAACTAACTCATGCACGACGTCCGTTTTTAAGCCTTTTCGCCCATACCCTTGGCGGTTGCATACCCTGTGTCAGCGGGCAATCTAAAAATTCACCTGGTCGAGGGTACGTCAGTTACTGGCTGGTTTGAGGTTATGCGAAAAAGGTCTATATAGGGTGCCTCAATGTCCTTCGGTTTAGGGTGATGACACCCTTTGTAGTACCCGATGCCGACGGCACACGCCCACGGGTAAAATACAAAGAAATCGACGAAAACAAAATGTCGCCATAGCACAGTCAGCGCCACAAGCGCGTGCAGGGACACGCTCTTTCACGCGCTTCTGAACAAAAAATAAAAATAAAAGTGTGGGACAAAATGGCCAGATGTCTCCACCCTAAGCAAAGCGCACATGAAGGCACCCTAGGTCTATACAGGAACTCTAGGTTCCCCGAGAATTGACTCTTTGATGCTCTCTACTACCAGATCCTCGCGCTCCAAATCAAACATGAGTCACCGCAATATTCGTAGTTCCAACGCCGCGTGCCATGAATTTCCTCTCGAACACATTGCCATACGACATTCGAAGCACGGATCTCCCGCTTTACCGAGTTCGAATCTGTACGCAGACTGTCTTTTGTACGATGTACAAGCAGTGTGAGTGCGTCTTGCTATAGCAGAAACGTGATTGCCTTCCGTCGTTCTTTGGCTGAGCGTGCACGTTCGAAGCTCACGCGCGACGCCGAAGCGGCATCGAAGCCAGAAAGCTCGCGTTGGAAGCGCGACGTCTGAAAGACTTCCCCGCCCCGTCCTCTTCCTGGCTGTACCAATTTTCCACGCTCTCAATTGAACAGAATATGGGGCGCTGTCGAATAGCACCCGACACTAAGTAACCTAATGAGGTCGAGCAGACGCGAGTTGCTCCAAAGCGTGCACGACGCCTCAAAAGTTAGCCCGGCTTTAGAGGAGTTCGCCAGCCGCGACGGCGCAGCCTCCTGCGATTCGGAGAATTCGGGCCGCGCGGTGATTTGCATATGCAAATTTACATATTGCGTGGGGAGCGCGACAATCCGGCGTGTTTCGTGGTCGGCCGAAACAAGATCGCCGTTTCCCCTCGCATCAAGTAAACAACCACGAAGAGAACGTTCGCGAGGAGACTCGAGCGGTGCTGCGGTGATTTATGCTCAAAGAAATAAACTCTCCAAAAAGACTGAGCGCGCACTTTGCGCCGCTTGGAAGGCGCCGATTTTTGGTCTCTAACCCAGTTCATGGGCATTTCGGAGCGCGTACAAAAAATCTGGGTGGCCAGAAAAAAATATTAATCAATAACCGTTTTTTTTATTATTTTACGTCAATTAAAATTTAGGTTTAACCGTTATATTTCAAGCCGATTTATATTTTATAATGCAAAGAGCGCTTAGCTAAGATAATAAGCTCAATTTATTGCCGGTTCATTATAGAGAATGCAAAGTTTCGTTATAAACGAGCCACTTACGGGAATACATGTCAGAGAGTTTTAAGAGCGTGCGTGGAATTCTTATAGAATTTAAGATTGTTAAATAAATAAAACGAATAAAAACCATTTATGCACAAATTTCGGTAAAGACACAGTAAAATGCTCGCAAAAATACAGCACGCGCAAAAAAAAAAAAGATAGACAGAAGAACACGCCTTGGAAGATTTAAAACGATTACTCAAAACATAGCGACGCTCAGCGAGATGTGTAAATCATCTCCGCTCGAGTAAAATGCTCCAGCTGTTGAACAGATTTAAAGAAAGCGGGAGTGCTCTCTTCTTTTTTAAGTATTCATAAACGTCATCACAAAGAGTCATTTGCGTCATTCGCAGCTACCCACTACCGTATTTACTCGAGTAATAGCCGCACTGTTTATGAAGAAAACCTGAGGGTTCGCTTTACCGCGGAGCACGCGGATTGCCAATCACCGCGATGACAGCATGATTCCAGAGGTTCACAGGACAGAGATAACGTCTTCGCGAGAAGATACTATCTGTGAAGATTGCATTTGTATGGAGACTCGTGTTCTCGATCTAGGTATTCGCTATGCCATTTATGCGCAACGCGATGATTGGCTGTATATGCGCTTTGCGGGAAAGTAGACACAAGGGCCTTGTTCATAAATAGTGCGGCTATTACTCCAGTAAATACGTATAACGCATTTCATTTGTTTCTATCTGGTCTCGGGGTATTAAGCAAATACATCATGCAGACTTATTACAATACGTTTATGCTCATTTTTCCACGTTTTCTTCGTCATTTCTGAATATTCTAAACTTTTCTGGACTTAAACTTTATTTTATGTGCTTATGAGGCACTGTGGAAGGCACGGGCGTACACGCGTGGTTGATTACGCGAGCTCGCGTTCAAAGAACCATTTAAAAGAAATATACCGTCTAGGGCCAATATTTTTTAATACGCTGTATCAACTTGTAAGTTGAACTAGGCAGCTGTCATCATTGACGTAGTGGGAATGTTTCAATGATATCGCGCTAATGTTGTGTTCTATTTTACAGTGACATTGAAGTAGTGCGATAATGAAGGTTAACACCGGTAAATTTTATCGATTCTGGCCGAAAAAACATCGTCGTCTCCCACTGCATCAAGTAAACAACCACGAAACGAACGTTTGTGAGGAGACTCGAACGGTGCTGCCATGATTTCTGCTCAAAAAAAATAAACTCTAAAAAAAAATACTGAGCACACACTTTGCTTCGCGTGGACGTTGGGGTTTGGGTTTATTTATGGGTTACGACTGATTTTAGTGCAGGAAATGTTCCTGAAGGACGATGTGTTATTATTTTTCTTTTTCCGATGCCTTGTGTAGTTGTTTTAGATAATTGATCTCAAAGTTTTCTTTCGGGGGTCTATGGTGAAAATGAAACTACCGGCTCGAGCATGATGGCAACTCTGGTGATCAGCTGCACTGCCGTTGTGCGACTCCAATCTCGCATCGCGGTACCGCAAAACGTACGACTTGCCTAGTCGCAAGAGCAGTTCCGATTGGTCAAGTAAGATGCCACGGCTGTTTTACTGTTATGCTTCGTAAATGAAAACATATGTAGCAAATATACTATATATTTATAAAGTTGCCCGCCGTGAAGCAAGGTTACCACGGTGAAGGCAAGCTCAGAACGAGCCCCCGCTTATCTTCTGAGAAGAACCACAATCTTGGTGGAGTGCAATGTACGTTGCAGAAGCGCTGTGGAAACTAATCGTAAGCTCGCGCGCTTGCGCTGATCAGGAACAAACTAAACGATGGCCGCCTGTGAATGCCACCTTCGGCACCACGACGCGCTTGAGTGAGCAGAGAGTCAATAATCTTCGTGCGCGATCGCTGCGAAGCACTTACAAAAGACGGCCGCTAAAACGTTTGAAACAGAAATTGTTGGCCGGGACGTCTGATAACGCAGCAGAAAAACACGGCGAAAGAAATGGAAGTACGAACAAGCAACCTGCTTGACCAGGCTTGATCTTCTTGGGTATAGCTTGGGTATATGAATGGAACTAAAATGGCGTC
Organism: Ixodes persulcatus; assembly: GCA_013358835.2. Taxonomy (NCBI): domain Eukaryota; kingdom Metazoa; phylum Arthropoda; class Arachnida; order Ixodida; family Ixodidae; genus Ixodes; species Ixodes persulcatus. Next base: position 174,205 of record JABSTQ010009077.1, on the reverse strand, counting down.
GGGGCGCAAGGTTGCTTAAGAAGCAGCCGACCCGCTGAAGGTGGGACACTCTTTCACAGCAGCAACAATATCATCGTCTATTTTAGGCCACCACACGTGGCTCCGTGCTACAGTCTTCATCTTGGATATTCCTGGATGGCTTTCGTGAAGAAGCCTCAGGACGTCACGTTGGGGAGATGCGGGAACCAACACACGGTTGCCCCAGAGCACACAGTTGCCTCGTACATTCATCTCTGCCAACCGCGTTTCGTATGGTCTCTCCTCGGTTACCAAATCCGACCTGCAGCCAGTCCACAAGGCCTCTCTCACTCGTGAAACCACTGGGTCCCGCGCTGTGGCCTCAGCGACAGCTGTTGACGACAGCACACGTGGGTACAACCCCGCCAGCATAAAGACTTCAGCAGGACAGTCAAGGAAAAAATCTGTTGTTGGCAGTGGCAGGCGACTCAGTCCGTCCGCATGTGCGATATGGCTACCAAGCCGGTAGCTCAGTTTATAGCGGTACCCAGACGACAGCACGGCCCACCGCAGCACCCTTGGAGAGCAGGACTCTGGCACAGGTTTGTCCGCCGCGAGCAGGCCCAGTAGCAGCTTGTGATCTGTGATGGCTTCAAAAGGTCAGCCCCACAGGTATTGCCTGAATTCCGTTAATCCAAACGCGAGGCCCAACGCTTCTTTGTCCAGCTGGCTGTAGTTTTTTTTTCCCAGCTGCAAGGCTTCGAGATGCAAAAGCAATGGGACACTCCTCCCCGACGCTTCTCGCTGTGCCAAGATTGCTCCGAGTCCATACGGTGAGGCATCCGTGATCAGCACCGTCGGCCTTGCAGGGTCGAAATGTGCTAAGACTCCAGCGGACGCCAGCAGCTTTTTACTTCTCTGGAAGTCTTCCACTTCTTCAGATGTCCAACACCAGCGGGCTCCTGCCACCAGCAAGCGGTTCAGGGGATGCAGCACATCCAACAGATTTGGCATGAACCTTCTATAAAAGTTGATCAAGCAAAAGTAGCTTTGCAGTTTCTTCACATTCTGAGGCACTGGTGCTGCCAGCACGGCTTCTGTCTTGGTTGCATTTGGCTGGAGACCAGCCGAGCTGATGATGTGCCCCAGATACTCCACCTTGGCCGCCATGAACTCGCATTTGGACAGCTTCAGCCGCAGTCCAGCTTTCTTCAGTCGCTCCAGGACGTGGCACACATTTTCCCAGTGGTTGCTGTCGTTGGTGGAGGTCACGAGTATATCGTCAAAGTATACTGTGACATGATCAAGGTCGTGTAGGAGGTTCTCCATCGCGTGTTGAAACAAAGCTGGGGCTGACGACACCCCAAACGGAAGCCTGGTAAATTGATACAAACCCTTCGGGGTGTTAATGGTAACGAACTTTTTCGAGTCTTCGTGCAACTTGACCTGCGGGTATGCATCGCTGAGATCGAGCTCCGTAAACTTGACTCCTTCTGTTAGCCTTGCGAAGAGCTCCTCGATGCGGGAAATCGGGTACGACTCGAGCACCGTCACAGGGCTGACTGTAAAGGCCCGTTCACACTCTTGCGACCTCTTAAACCTGGGTTCCTTAAAACTTCTCAAACCAGAGGACACACTGGCACCATCTATTGGGTAGCAGTGTAAACTCGGCGGTCCGGCATATTTTTTTTTTTTATTTCTCTCGCGCATTGGCTCGAAAAACTTTTGTCGATGTTATAAACGAGCTTTCTATCGGTATTACGCACATTTGACCTCGGAAATCCCGCAAAACCTTCGCTCTTGTGAAATGCAGTTCCAGGGTCACCGCATAGATGGCGCCACAATGCCAGTGTGTTCCCTCGTTCTAAAACAAGTTAAGAAGTTTTAAGAGATCTCGTCTCTCTCAGTCGTACTCGGTCGAAAGAGTGTGAACGGGCCTTTATCTTGAAGTCACCACACAGGCAAACACGGACATCCCGCTTCACTACGGGAACGAAGGGCGCGGCCCATTCGGACGTCTTCACTGGTCGAATGACGCCCTCGCGCTCCATCCTCTGCAACTCTTCAGTAACTCTGTCTCGTAACGTTAACGGGACGACTCGCGGCTTGAAAAATCTTGGTTTAGCACCCTCCTGTACGGTAATTTTGGCGGCCACGCCATCAAAGTACCCAGTCCTTCCAAAAATACTTCATAGAACTGGTTCACCGCTTCCTCCACGGACTTCACAGCGTTGACGACTTCTGGCTTGGCGATTCCTAGCTTGAATTCCCTAATCCAGCTTCTTCCGAACAGCGTAGAACACGGGCCCTTTACGACGAACAAGGGAAGGACGCACTCGTTCTCGCCGAGCTTCACGGTTGCCTCAAGCTTGCCCACCACAGGCTTCATGTCGCCAACGAAGCTTCTTAACTGCACGTCCGATAGCTCCAGCGTCACCGAAGGGAAAAGCTCCGTAAATTTCCTCTCGCTGATGGTTGACACGCTGGCACCGGTATCCAACTCTATATTTGATGTCATTTCGTTGACGGCAAATTCGACACGCATTGGCTCTAGTCCGGCCGCTTGAATTGCCCAAAGGTGGTATGGTTCCTGCGTTCATGGTTTGTATTCCGGCGCTGCCAGCTCGTCATCCACGCTGTGGAAAGGTCTCGATCCGCTCCTGGGTCTCGCTTTTTCCGTTTCAGATGTATTTGATCTGCATAGCCGGGCCAAATGCCCTTTCTGCTCACACTTGAAACAGATGCGGCCCACGTGACGACATTGGTGTGCCAGATGATCACCTCCCCTCCCCTCCCCCCCCCTCCCCCCCCAACGGAAGCAAGAACCACTTGCCTGCTGTTTGGTCGGCTTAGTCTTTACAACATTCGCAGACTCGCCGGCCTGCACCACGGCCTCTCGATCCCCCCCGTGCCTGCACAGGCGTCACTTGAGCCAGCTGAGCACGGAACGCACAAGAATCTTTTCTTGCAGCCTCCATGGCGATTACGGTGTTCCTCGCGGTCTCAAAGTCCAACTCGGCCGTTTCCAGCAGGCGAGTCTGCATTGCTACGTCGTTGATTCCGCTCACGATTTGGTCCCGTAGCATCCGCTCCCGAAACGGTACGAACTTGCATCGTCGGCAAGGTTCTTCAGCGATGCGATGTAATAGTTGACCGGCTCTTCGTCCCGCCGATGCCGAGAAAAAAAACTTGAAGCTTGCTACCACCTCCGATACCCTCGGCAAGTATTGCTTGTTCAAAGCTTCGAAAATCGCAGCCAATTTTGTATCGGCAGGCTGAGGAAGTCACACGGGGAAGCGCTACCATTGGGAAAAGGTTTTATTTGTACTTAAAGGGATTATCCGGTCAAATTTCGTATTCATGAAAACATTTAGACCTCATTGTCAATGGCTGTAGGAGCATCTTCCACGACAAATCTGAATTTTGTGTGCTTCCCTGGAGGAGTAATTGTATTTTAACCCAAGCGTGCATAAACGGCGTTTTCCTCTTCCACCTTCAGGGAAGCGGAGTTCCTGAGGTAACATAAGGCAAAGAACGCGCCGAACTGAAGTGCACTTCGAATTTTGTCCTCCGCGTGAGCGGTACGACGTGGTTCACCCTCGCTGCTGCGCTGTATTTTTTTTTTTTTTTTTTTTTAGAATGAAAGGGTATTTTTGTTGTGCGGTTGTCACGCTCCACACTTCTCCGCGACATTTACAGTGGCGAGTAATATGGAATGCTGCGGTGCGTCGGGAGCACCGTGTTCTCACGGAGGAATGAGGCATAGGATATGACAATTGCAAGACTGGTGTGACGTCACGTCAGGCATGGGAGTGCAGCCGTTGATACTTGCAAAATTCGGCATGAAGTTTCGTTCAATTATTCGTCGTTGATTACACTAAATTGGGGTCTAGTTTAATGGAATAAAAATGGCCTATGTTAATCATTAGGCTCCCACCAGGTAACCATCACGAAATCTTAAGAACTTCCGGTTTTCACCGGACAATCCCTTTAAGTTCAGAGTCCGATGAAGAGAAGGGCCAAGGCTGTCTAGTGGTCCGGGTCTTCTGTTGGAGGCCTTGCTCGGCACCGGCTCTTTCGTCAGTCCTCCAGCTCCGAACTCGGCTTGTCCTCGCCCGCCACGAGCCTCGCCCTTTTCCCTTCTTCTTTCTCTTTCTTCCACAAGGTTGAGGTCATCTTCAATGGTGAAGCGAACCAGCGAACCCGTACAACGCGCGTAGCACTTCCACTGGTTTGCCTCACCGCCGCCATTTTCCAAACTGGAGTAGTCTCGCGCTTTCCCGTGCGCGACGAGAGCAACGAGAATGGCACGCAGGGGACCGCTACGTACGCTCGCAAAAAGCGATAGCGAGCGTACTTACGCATAGCTCGCTGCAGTACGTACATATATATATATATATATATATATAGTGTAGTAGGCCGGACCGCGGATCGGGAGCCCGTCAGCGACACCACCAGCGGCCATTGCTTGAAACTAGGCAATACACGCAAGTCGATGGGAGAAACACTCAAAAATAGGAATATTGAAGCATCTACGCGGTGCTCGAATGCCAGTAATTTATTATGTGCTGCAATCATTATATCGGGAGTTTGGAGATTGAATCTGCATTTGCCAGGCGGTAAAACGTCCATTAAAACATCAAAGGGGCCATAGCACCCAAGGTTGAGCTGGCAAGCTTGCTCTCGTAGTGGAGTAAACAAAGGAACTTGCCGTCAATAAGACCTTCCTCGGGAAGCCCAGAAGTTGATGAATCTCAAAAATGTTCCATGTTGACAGCGACTTTTTGGAAGTTATCGAATTCCCGATAGCAAAGCCTTCAAGCGTGTCGTCTGCAAAACCCAAGTCATCGAAACCGCCACCGACTCCGCAAAAACCCTAGATGACTCCTCTTTCATACAGCTGCACTACATGCACTAAATATAATATGGATATTCGAATTAGGCTCTGAATAGTTACAAGTGAAGTAATTTAAATATCGAAGGTAAAAGAACTTGCGATTACCACTGTGGGCAATTTATTCATTTAAATTATTGAAGACAAATTAAAAATTGCTATTCTTTAAAAACTCATAAATGATTTTAATCGAAAACACAACTTTGTACATGTAGTCTGTAAATATTTGTATTCAAAATATTCACGAGTTAAAACACAAGCACACATTGTCTCGGCAACAAAAATATCGAAGGCATCTGACACCCATAACGATTTTATGCCAGGATCCATCAAACATAGCATTTTACGATGCACAAAGTCCATAGATTAGAACATTCCAGTTTTATTTGTTATGTGCGGTGCAACAAAAAACGCGAGAAACCATAAAAATAATATACAATAATATGGGACGCACAATATTCTTCAATCATTCCTTCTTTCAGAAAAAAAAAAAGATATATTCATCAGGCACTTCTTCTAGGTAAACTAATGTTTGTGAGTGATGATAAATATAAAAACATTGCGTTCCGAAACAGTTCTACTCGACAACAAATTGCCGAGAAAACCGTTTTACCATTAAGGAGAAGTTCGGAATATGATATACAGAAACAAAATACACACAATCGGTTCTGCCTATCAAAATAATAATAATACACCTGAATAAACAGCGATGCAGACGCACACTCCATACTTACACGAAGCTGTCGCGAATGGTTGAAATAACAGTGCACAACGTGAAGGATACTTTTTCACGAAACTCGTGATGGTGCGCAATAGACCGATCTCACCAGCCCGTTTGTCTACGCCACCGCTGCCGCAATGCATCGAGGGCTGGAGCTCTGCGCGTGAAGAGCATGAGGTGGCACGAGCCGTCTTGTGCACTGCTGCCTGCCTCCTGCGAACTAAAGTTATGGCGGCGTCACGCTTGCGCCGAACGCTTGGTGAGATCGGTCTATTGTATCCCAACAAAGCGCGCCTTCCTCGAGCACTCAGCCGGAGCGCGGTAGGAGTCGAAGCGAAACAAACAAAAAGACAAAACTTTTGCCTCACCTCGCGACGTGAAGGCTGGCGCCGGGGCGGCGGAAGACGGCAGCGACCGAGGAGGAGTTGTAAAAGCCGCGTAACCCGCGCGTAACCCGCGCGCAACACGAGCGCCACCGGCGCGACTACGGTGAGGGCTAAAACTCTGAGTGAGTGGGTGAGGTGAGTGAGTGAGTTCACGAGTTCGATGACGGGCGTGAGTTTGTTAGTTCGGTGAATTCGGTGAGGGGCGTGAGTTCGTCAGTTTGATGAGTTCTTCGGTTCCGTGAGCTCATGAGTTCGGGGAGTTCATAAGTTTATGAGTCTGTGAGTGAGGACTTGAAGGTGAATGTGGCTGTGAGGGTGAGGGTGTGTGAGTTTTTAACTTTTTTTGTATTTTCAGCTAGCTTTAAGTGAGTTCGACCAAAAAGGACGACCTCTGCGGGGCGCAAGCGAACCTCCCGATTAAAAGGGCTCAGTATAGTATCTGGCTATTCATTCATCTATCGAGTTATTGGGCTCGTTTAATAAAGCTGTCGCGTTACGTACAGCGCCACGATGACAGGGGATTTCGGGAACCCTCGGTACAAATCACGCGCTTTCTTGTTGCGCCTCCGCGACAGCGCGCGAGTCGCGGCAGCTAACGCCAGTAGCTACTGATGTGAATATGAACCTAAACCAAAACTTTCTCGGACGGTCTCTGTGGTGTCTATGGTCGTTTTCGCAAATTTGTTTTCGTAAATGTCAAGGGCTTGGCATTGCGATTATTCATAGGTTAGATGCCTGTCTCTAAGCAATGAAAAAGAAGAAAAAGGAGACGGATGCGCACCGCTACGCGCCAGGATGCAAGAGTGGGCATCCCGGTTTTTACTACATTGCCCAAGTAAGCTTTAAACATTAATTCATCGACGTTGCAACACCCATAAAGCATACATAACACACACGAATGAACCGCTAAGATCGAAAACAGCCACGCTTGATGCGGGCTTCACTGGTAGAAGTGCTTCGGAATCGAGAGCCAGCACTGAATGGTATACGCTCTACGAAGCGCCTCACCCGGAGGCCGCCGATTTCTGCACTACCCCTGTTCTAGTTCTCTGTAGTACCGATGACTCCAATAATTTTTCGCGCGGCAAGTGCTGGCTTTCGGGATTTCTGCGAAGGATCTATTGGTTTCTGATGCTGTTAAGTCCACCTTGAACGCTTAACCGCATCGGCCTGTTTGGGAGAATATGATACCTTTAACAATTATTCATCATCGACTGAGCGGCGTCTGGCCTTCCAGTGCTGGAGAGTTTCAACAAACCGTTTTTACAGGCTTCAAGCCAGTTTGGGCGCACGCCTAGACATCTGCTTTAAAATGCTAGTATTGCAAAAGTATCTTCATAAATACATTTTACGTTTGTATTTGCGTATTTCAATACAACCGTATTTTGTATTTCGGCAGTTCACTAAATTCTCGGGCATATTCCTGACGTTGCGGCACCATGAGGGGCCGATGTCTATCGTTACAAATTTGTAGGAATTTCTCCTTTCCAACGAAAACCTTCAGCCGCTTTTTCTGAGAAGGAGGGAGGGTTCTGCGATGAGGACGCTGATGCTTTGTTTTTGTGCAGACCAAGGTTCAGTTTGTTCGCGCATCTCAGCTGTACAGGTGAGAGGCGCGAACCTGGATTTAGGCGGTGATGGTGGTCACGCGACCTCTTGCGTCGCCGGTCGAAACTGAGAATTCCTTGTATACTTTGGTGCCTCCGCTGACGCTCCTCGGCACAACACTCACCCACCCACGATCACAGCGCACATTCGGAAGTTCGAAGCAACGCCGGGGCTCCTCGGTTTCGGACGCTACCGACGACAACTACCACAGTCCCTGCCAAAACTTCGCGTTACTTGCACCACGGTCCAGCCTTTCGCACACAACTTCACAAAGTGGGTACCCAAGTCGCCGGCTTGCTTTTTTCAGCTATTCCACGGAACACCAAGTAGACGTTCACCAGAATTAACCGCACATGCCCAAACATGACGTTCGTGAGAGGACAACGCACAGCCCAGACCTCCCGTAATCGACTTCACGTCACGATGGACCGCTGAGGACACTACGATCCATCAAAGCCAATCCAAAGCCGCCTGAATGTCACGTGATCTTCGGGAAAAGTGTGCGGGGACACGCGGGACGCTATAGTCACGTGATACCTTTCACAGTGCTGGATTGGCTTGAATGGCTTATAGCGTCCGTTGCAGTCCATCGTGAAGTAAAACATAGTACTAATTGCCGCATTTTTTTTTTTTTTTCAAGAAAAAGAGCATAACAGGATAACTCCAAATCCGAGGGCGGCTTTTCCGGCGGCCGGAGAAAAAGGGTGAGCGACGATCAGATATCCTCTCCACAAAAAAACATTAAAAAAATTATATTAGAATTCTGTGACAGGGCTATACTATTTTGGGCGCTTGTTTGAAAGTTATGTGTTTTGAGTTTCGGTTTAAATACTTAAAAATATATTTTCGTTTGTTTTGTCGCTTTGCGTTTCTACTTCCGTAGCGAGGGATTAGACATTCTCATTCGTTTTGTTTATTTAGAAAGATTTCTTGTAAGGTGTTAGCAATTTATTATGACACAAAACGGAACGGAATGAAGCAACAATATCTTATGTTTTCTTTTGGCTTTTATTTGGGATTTAATTCGCTTTAGCGTATGTTAGTTGACGATTAGAAGCAAAAGTTTTGTTGATTGTTGCTTTTCTTTTTTCTTCTTTTACTTCGTATACTGAAAACTTCAGGTTTTTATTTGGGTGATTTGAGTAGACAGATGGCGAAAAAACGGCCGCATTGTGCGAGCTTCAATATTTTACGTGAAAAAACTCCCGACCTTTGATCCTAACATTATTGCCTGCCGCCTATCTTCTGCAAAATTTCAACAAAAGTGTTGCTCGAAAAAACAAAAGTTTTAACATAAAGCTTTTTTTTCTTAATAAAGAGAGCCACGGATTTCTAAACTTAAAATTGGACACAACATTAAATTATTTTTATTATTAGGTCAGACTTTTCACTGCGAATACTTTGTGTCGTTGGAAATTCCGTTGTTGTGTCTCAATCAATCAATCGATCAATCCTTTCTTTTATTTTTCCAATGCGAAAGAGAATTCTTGGAAGGTTCAAAGGTATATTGAGCCACAAAAGGTTTTGATTGTATTTTGTTTAATTATGTGTACATGTAGTAAACCATTCATGAAAATAAAATAGAAAACATAATTACTACGTGCATTCTTCGGTGTAAAATTAACGGCTGAGCTAAAACCGTAGTAAAACGTTTGCAATATTCATGCTTTGAGCTTTGAAATTTTGTATCTCCGAAACAAAATTGGCTAACACATTCAAATACAGATGAATGCTCCTCCCAAAAATATAACTTTCCCATGTTTTTTGTTTTTTTTTACATAAGTTAGAAAAACTAGTTTTCGGACCATTGCATAGGATCTGACATGAAAAGGCCCAACTGTAAGTGGAATAATAAAAGTAAACGGATTGAATATTTCTTGTCCCGAAAATACCAATACCCAACGTTACAATGATGAATGACACGAAGTTAACATGACGGCTTACGTTGCTCCAGTGTGTCTCCTTGAATTGGCTCTTGGCGAAACATAAAAACATGCATAGACTCATAATGCTGCGACATCCATACCTCTAGAATGCTCATCGGCGAATCCCGAGCTTAGGCTTTTATCGGTTCCAAAAATTGCTTCTGATCATTTGTTTTATTACTTCACGACGGAAAGCCGTTGACTTCACTCTGTACAAACGACACCGTGCTCTTCTTTCTTTTATCACATTTTACTTCGTCAACAGAGCCAACAAAAGCAAGAGCCCCAGTCGAACGCAGACAAAAACAAATAAAAAGAGGAAGCTTACAAAGACCCCAGGAGGAGCTTCTGAGCGAAAGCAATGGCGACACCAATTACGAAGCTGATCAATACAAGAAGAGCAAGATAGATAAAATGGGTTCGGACATTTCCCCGCCGAAGGAGCTCGTCGTCGTGCCGAGCTCTCAGCTCTGCCTGGCTTCGTTTGGCTAGACCCAACTCGACTTTGCTCCCATCGGCTTCGGCTACAATTGGCTTCGGCTCTGTCTTGGGCCCCACTCCGAGTCGGGCTCCCACTCCAACACGGGCGACACGGAGCTTCCCAATCAATGGATCTTTTGTGCAAAACCTAGCAAAAAGCGTGCATCAACCTCCGTCTCCAGGAAAGAAAAAAAACAGGATAGTAAAAACGAAACGCAGACGACCTGGTGTATTTATTTTACGCTGTAAGGGCCTCGCAGCAAGGTGCGCGAGTACTTATACATAGTAGAAAAAGGTACAGGCTTGTACACGCACAAATTCTTACATACATGCCTAATAAAGGTGAAGGGGTACTAGTACAGCAGCTCATAACGCGACACCCAGTGGCAAACGCGAACTCCGCATGCGCGTAGGTACTCAATTTCGTACAAACAAGCTGACATGCGCACAGGCCTCCCACATTTCGGTGGGCTAGAAGGAGAGGCTGTAACAAGCAGTCTAGCCGATTTAGAGGGTTTCCAGCTAAATTCGATGATTTTAGTGTCGTCCAGATGGAGAAAACTGCCGTTTTGCGGGTGGCGCAATTTTAGAAGTTTTCGAATCAATGTTAGCGTTTTTATATGGGAGTCTAAAACGTTTATTGTTTCATTTACCAATCATCAATAGCTTAATATTCATAGTAACTTACATTTATATGGTCGTCATCTTTGCACATTCGTTACGCTTGCGGCTGAAGTGAGATATTGCGGCGGGAAACGTTAGAGTATGCTTTTAACTGATTTGCACGTGAAGGTATGAATGCCGTTTTTCATGTCTGCTATATGAAGTAGACCCGGCGAAGTACAAATATACATATATCCTTATTTAAGGAGGCTACGATTTTATACCATGAAACTAGTTATTGGAAGTTCCAAGGTACGCAAGATGAGTAAAATACCATCTCTGTAAAACAGGACTTGCTGCATGCAAAGCATGAAACTTTTTTCAACGAAGATTTGAACTGCCGCCAAATGTTTGACATAACAAAGAAATTAAGAAGGTATACCACGTTGCCAGCTATGACAACACCCCAAAAACCCGCGTTAACAACAAAATGAAGCAATGTACATCGTTCCGTTCACGGACGAGGTCCTAGCCAAAAAGAAAAGCGCTCCTTTTATGTTTTTTTTTCGTTTATTAACCTGTTTTTAGATGAATTAGAGGTAATGATAGTGCTGCATACTGAGGCATCAATCGTGCGGCAGCTTTCGCCCGCTTAACAAAGCGAACGATCGTCGCACTTCCCCGTTCTAACCCAAGATACCAGCATCAACCAGACACCACCGTCATTCTTTGCCTGCCATGCTTAATTCTCGTCACTTTTCTGCAGACTTGGGGTGGTAACAAATATGCCACCCGCTTTCCGGCGTCACCCAAATAATAAAATTTTACTGTTTAGGGCATCTGGCATGCGGCCTCAATCGTTGAATTACCCATGTAGTCATCTCTAACCACTTTGTCGCAGATTTGGGGTGGTTGCTAAATAGTACCAATAAGGTGCAACCTATTTTTTAAACTGTATACAGCGTGTAAACGAACGCTTTTATGGCAATTTAGACAGCCCGAAAAAATCGGCTTCTCAATGTATCGCGCTGAAATTTACTAGCCTTCTTACCAGCAATTTACAATTTCAATGGTTAACGCTAACTGCGTCAATTATTAAAATTGCAATTACAATTTCAATGGTTAACAGTAGTTAGCGTACTTTTAAGCGTGAATTTTATCAAGGGACTTTAGCAAATAGTAGGCTGCAAGCGCGACCGGGCGGCCGGAAGCTGCGCCGCAGCGCGACCGTAGGAGGTGTCGCTCCGAGATATCTTTCTGCAGCTATGCATGCAATCAAACGTACGGGAGCACGCGCGGGAGCGCTGATCAAAGCTGTGCACATGTGCTCTCCTCCTTCCTTCGTAAATGCAACGGAAAGTTGTCCCGACAATTGCAAACATGGCGCCCAACTAGATGCCACATCCCTGCAAGCCTGTGCAGCTTGCGCGTCAACATAGATTTCGCAAGTTTTCACTTGCACGTGCTTGTCCGCACGAGCAGAGACATGGCGGCGGCCAGTCGCCTCAATTTCTTGCAGTCCATTGTTTTTACTGACGTAATTTCGTCCATCACTTCGTTGTTAGAAGCTGTCGGGGGCGTGCTGAAAGCGAGTATTTCGAAGATTCGCAGGACACCCTGAAATCAGGAGTGCACCAAAGCAAAAGTTTCATCACACCTCTTTGATGAACAAGCATTTTTCCCTCATTCATTCGAACAAGAAAATGACGGATTAACGTCATGTTAAAACACCCTATTCGCAACTTTCACGACTTATAGGGGGAGCACTGGCGCCTGCCATAATGGCTGTCATCTGGATGATCGTCGTAGAACAGCAGTACGAGGCTGGCACTGCGACGCGTAAGTAATTCCAGTTTTGCTGTATACGAGAAGTGTTAGAGCCTTACTTAGTTTTTTCACGTCAGGACGGTGTAGGCGAGCACCTTTATTGTGAAGCCGATCATCTAGGAGCTAGGGAGCACGATTCTCACGCCGCGGTATCACCATCGCTGAAAGTTGCGAATAGAATCTTGTCAAAGCCCACTGGAGAAACCATCAAAAAATAGGCGAGCGCGTAAATCGCTTAGAAACTGTTGCGGAGCCTGTTATGCCCTATTCTTCGCGCTGTGCTGGAAAAGCCGTTCGCTTAACGTGCTGCTAGAATCTCAGTGGCAGCGTCTCGCGGCAGCGGCGAGACGCTGCCACTGCCGCGCCGCTATTCGCTCTCCTCTCCGCTCTTCGCTTCTGGTGGCTGGCTCTGCTCTCATCCGTTGTCTACCGCTCCACCTTTTTCATTTCGCCGGCCGCTTCTGCCCACTGCACGCGCTCTCTGGGGAAATACCGAGAAATATCCGATAACAAAGTGCCTTCAAGGCCAAGAGCTCGTGCCTAGAGACACGCGTTCACGCGCTCCGAACAAAAAGGAAACAAAAGCGTTCGGAACAAATGGTCAGATTTTTATCTTAAAATGAACGCTTTCGATCACGCGTGGTGAGTAAACGCGACGCCGATGGCCAATGACGTTTTGCCGTGACGTGTCGCAGCTATTGCTATGATTTTACTGAAGATTATTACAGGCCTGCCCAATTCTGTTTTTGTCAGGACATTATTCGTGTTGGTTTAAACACTATTCACTGATTGTGTACGATCGCTGAATCATCACTGAATTGGACATTCCTCTTCGGTCAATTCCTTTGTGCGTGGAGATCTCGCAATGTATACAACGTGTTATTCACAGGGCGAGGCTATTCTGGGGCCCTATGTTGCGCTTTTTGGACTCCAACGGCGACTAGGGAGAAGGGAGGGACGTCAACAACGCAGGAAACGCAGATTGGATGTTGATTGGTGAGAGTCGCCAATGGCGAATTTCCGCAGAAGAAAACAAAGAAAAATTGAGCTTTGTTTTTTTTTCTGCGGGAATCCGTCATCAGCGACTCTCACCAATCAACATCCAATCTGCGTTTGCTGCGTTCTTGACGTCACTTTCTTCTCCCTATACTCCGTTTCACCTTATGTTGTACCGCAGCGAAGGCTAGAAGCGCGAGCTCATAGCGTCGACAGCTGCCCTTAATGCACGAGAGCTTGTGCCGCCGAGATGTGCCCCAGAGCAAGGAGCTCGCTCTTGTAGCCTCTCCTGCGGTACATCATAAGGTGAAATAGAGAATAGTCGCCGTGGGAGTCCAAAAAGCGCATCATAGGGCCCCTGTTTTATGTTAGTTTTCGAGATCCAATGTCTAAACTATATATATTTGTTTGGGTTAATTTGCGATGTCGCTTGAACATTTAATTATACAGAAGGACGAATATACCTATATAAGCGTTGCGTGCGTAGTGCAGCTTGTGAATGTTACATTTCGTACTTGAAAACTTGCGAGCTATACTTCGTCTCACCCTACGATGGACTAAAGGCAAATGCTACGGACCGCCATATCCAATCACGAGCCCCTTATAAATTGGGCGGTATTTCGCTTCGATGCACGTATCGGATCCCGCGTCTCGGATCACTGATCAGGGGATGGGTGGACACTGGCTCAAGTCGAAGAGCACTGAGTGACTCAACAATTTTACGTCACAAAGATAGCCACTACATTAGGTTCTTTGCAGCGTCGAAGCTATAGAAATGATGCGGCGCTTTAAGATTCGGAGCATTACTCGTCCACCCCTAATCAATGTTAAGCGTGTCATAGTATAGCGTGGAACGTGTTTGGACCTGGCGGCCCGTGGCTTTGGCTTTAGTCCATCGTAGGATGAGACAAAGTATAGCTAATTGGTATGGCATGATAATAAGAACGCAAACTTAGCTCAATATATTTTTTTATGTTAAAACAAACTCTCCTTGTCTTTCCTTTTGTGGCCTCCTTCCTACTCATTCGCCGAAATTATCGGAGTCGATTATGCCCCGAGTTTCTGTGCACATATGCGTGTACGTGCGTTCGTGACGGGCGTCAAAAATACCGATATCGAGACAGATACAGATGTACAAGCATGACACACTTCACACATGTATGTACGTATGTGAAACGTTTAATGGGCAAAGGTACAACTGGCGGTTACGCTAAGGTAGGGCCAGAGGGGGCAGGGATGTTGGGCTATCGGGGTAGAATCTAATTATACGTCGTCTCCCAGGCCTATCGTTTCTAGGTAGGTGAGGACACTGCTCAGGATGATATTTCTTCTCGCAGTCTTCCCGCCCGGTTGAGCTAATCTTGGAGCGTGGGTGGTCGGTCTTGTGGTTTGAGTTGTTCGAGTGTTGCGTGTCTTGCCTCATCGTGGTGTTTGCACTCCCACATGAGGTGTTGGATGTCGGCAGGAGTGTGCTTTTTACCGTATTTGCACTGGTACGGCTCCGGAACAAAACCTGGATTTTTGCGAGCTTTCTTCTTGTCTTCCCAGCTTTTGAGGACTGACGGAGTGATTGCTGATCCTGCTTGAAGCCTTCTTAGACGAACCGTTTCATACCTTTTGAACCCTGACGGCATTCCGTACTCTGCTTCTTTCTTCTTGTGTGCTAGCCTTTTCTTTATCGCATTCTTGGCGACGTCGATAGCTTTTATTGGGTCATAGATGCCAGGCCTAGGGTTTTCCTGTTCTCCGGTGTTTTTACCGAGCGAAGGGTGGGAAGTCGTCAGGTCACCGCAGCAGAGGTTTGAACGATGAAACTTCCTGGCTGCAGCGTTGACGATCTCATTTCCCTTAATCTCTTCATGCCCGTGGAATCCACCTTATGGAGGTTTGAAATTTTTTTATCTTGAGTTCTATGGCTGTTACTAGGATGTCTTTAATCACAGTGCTTGTTTCGAGATGTATTTTGCATGCTCTGAGTACGTCCTGCGAGTCTGTGAAGACTATTATCTTTGAGTTGCACGGAATCGATTCTCCTGTGTTTTGTAGCGCAGATGCAATGGCCCTGGCTTCTTGCCTTCTTTTGCTGCGCCGCAGGTAACGGTTTCCGTTTTCGTAATTTCCTCTCTAGGGACATGCGATGCGATTGCTGAAAGGTTATTTTGATCAAAACTATACTGACGTGGTGACACTTGCCTATGGGACCACCTGGAGCCACAAAACAAGCAACGTTGAGGCTGTCCCCAATGCCTTGTAGGCGCCGCCATCAGGGTGGTTACCTCAGAGTGGGTTCAATGGACCCATTTCAAAAATCCATCGAGCAATATTGGCGTTCGCCATTGGTTCGAAACAAAGCGCGTGATTGGATCAGAGTCCTCGCCGATCGCTGACGTCACACTCGCTCTCGATACGAGCTGAGCCGAGTCCTGGCCGAACTCTGACGTAGTACTCGTGTCCAATAAAAGGTTAGAGCATCTGATCAAGCAATGGCGGACAGGCGTTGGAGCGGACTTTTAAAAGGGGTTTATCGGCGATTGATATGATTCGGAAATGCGACTCTCTAAGCTCTGGATACGGTGTCAGAAAGCTCAGACGATATCGTATCGCCCTGCAGCGGACTGTTTCACGCTATTCTGGAGGACGGAAAAACGTTTCCTGCGATTTCGTATAAAGTTTCGGACAGCTGTTAACAACAATAGTTTTAAGCACCAATATGGCTAAAGTGTAGTTACACTGAAGCGAAGCTGGCCAATTTGAACATCAAACTTTGTCGTTTGCCAAACCCAGACTTGTATCAAACGTGTTACATGTGATTCCTCGCATCTATTTACTTCCTTTTTTTTTTGTAATAAAGTAACGACATTCGTAACTTTTGAGGAGAAGGAACGAGTAACGTATTTTAATTATTTTTATGAAGTAACGAGTGTTGGTATTCAGCTACTTCTGGAGAGTTTCCCTATTTGAATTTTTCCCAGCTAACGCCTTTCAGAAAAAAAAAAAGCGACAACAGAAAATAAAAAAATCCAGACTTGAGCGTTAAGAAAATAACAAATAAAAGAAAATGAGAAGTGGACACACACACAAAAAAAAAATTGTATTGCTTTTTGTATACTTGACCCGCTATGGCAAAATGTCGAGGTTTTCTTTGTTTCCTTTTTTTTTTTTGTCTTCAGTCCGTTCTTATTGCTCTTGCTAACACTGTCAGTAAGCGAACATTGATAAGCAGAGAACGGGGCAGGTAACGAACTAGGAGCTGGATGACCACTCAAAATGCCAACAAAGCGTTCACCAACGTTGAGTGCCTTTCTGAACGCAACCTACTTAAAGAAGGTGCGACCACTGCCGTGGCTATTATGTGGGTTCTCTTTGTCATCCATTGACTTATATCCGTATCCCAAGTTCGTTTATAGTGAACTCCCCATATAGGGATTATGGATTGTGGTAAAACGATGCGTCTAAGGTGCGCCGCAGGACGTGATATTCAGCGAGGTCATTATTGGCGAGGCGCTCTGACCCGTTTATTGCCCCCTGTTAAGAATGGAACCTTCGGCAACCTTTTCCGAGTTTCAACGCTGCGGAAACGAGTCCCGAAACGAGTCCCGACGTGTCAGGACTGCCGGCCACCTGTCGAAGCCTGCCCAAAACGAGTCTCAACGCGTCCGTGACGTCAACGGGACGTGTGTGTGTGTGCGTGTGGGTTCGTGCGCTCCGGAAGGGGAGAGAGGCCTGGCCTAACTGCGGAGAACCATGGCTATGACTCATTTCTGGCTACGACGCGGCGGGCTTTTCTGCTACGCACTTGGCGGTCGCACCTGCTGCCCTGGCGGAGAGTGAGGGAGAAAACGGACCCCTATATAAGGCGGGGCGTGAGGCTGCTGAGTTGTTCTCTCGGATTTGACGACTGTATCGCTACCATGTAATTAAACCGTTCGTTACGTTACCACTTCTCCCACCTCCACCGGACCCCTGGGTTCTTCACTTCGGGGAATGGTCGTCGTCACGAGCCAGGAAGCCTCCGGACGTGCGGCCTAAGCCCCGCCTCGAACAACTGGTTGGCAGCGGTTGGGATCGGACCATGCGACATCGTGCTACATCTGTGGGTGAGCGTTTGGACTTTGCTTTGAGATTCGCCAGGCTTCAGATTATGGGTAATTAATTTTGAACTGCTGGGAATCCTTAGTGTTTGACTCGTGCGCTAGGTTTTGGTATAACCTCGCGACAAGTTTTAGAACAAAGCCAAAGCTAAAAAGCAGCGATCATGGATCTAATGAGGTTACTGAGAACAGATTTACTCTGTTTATGTGAAGAATTGGGTGTGGAGGTGGAGCAAAAGATGAAGAAATCTGAGATCAGTAAAGCGATTTCAGAGAGCGCGGAAGCAGAGGAAATTAAAATTGCGTGGGAACTGCTTCAGAACGCTAAGAGCGAGGCTGCAGCGAAAGAGGAACAGGCTGCAGCGAAAGAGGAACGAGAGCAAGCTGCAGCTAGAGAGGAACGAGCACAGACTGCAGCGACAGAGGAGCGAGCGCTGAGAAGGCTAGAGCTCGAAATTGAACAACAGCGATTAAACTCGCAGAACAGTAGAGTTGGGGCTCCGGTACGAGCAAGTGAGACCGAGTCGTATCAAATGAAGAAGCTCATGCAGCCGTTTAAAGTTGGGGAAGACGTGGGCCTATTCTTAGTTAACTATGAGAGGACATGTGAGAAGTTGAGCTTCGCCCCAGAAACGTGGCCGCAACGGCTTTTGACTCTGTTGCCCTGTGAGGCTGCAGAGGTTGTCGCGCGCCTTAGTGCTGGAGACGCGGACGACTACGACAAGGTGAAGTCCAGCCTTTTGAAGCGGTACCGCCTTTCTGCCGAGGCGTTCCGTCAAAGGTTTAGAAACGCATCCAAAAAGAGCAGCGAGGGCTACTCGGAATTCGCGTACGGGCTTAAAACCAACCTGATAGAATGGTTGAAGAGCGAGGAAGTGTACGAAAGCCGAGACAAGGTAGTCGAGTGTGTGTGCCTCGAACAGTTCTTTCGTAGCATTCCGCAGTCAGTCAAGCTCTGGGTGCAGGACAGGGTGGGAGTCGACTCTGTCGAAAGGGCCGCTGAGCTAGCCGAAGAGTACGCAACGCGTAGAAAGCTGAGCGGAGAGGAAAGCGAATCCGGCCGAAGCGATCAGCGCAAGACCTTCCGACAGGGTAACGGCTCGCGAGAAAACGGGCCCGAGAAGCCCGAAGCAGGTACAAAAGGTCCCAGAAAAGAGCGCAGAACACTCGAACGGAGACGAGGCGCGGAAAAGCCCAACAGGGCAGTTCGAGGCAAGGAAGCCGTTCCTGTGCTACAACTGTCAGGAGCCGGGACACACAGCGGCCAGATGTAAGAAACCGCGGGTGGTGTTCTCGTGCGTGAACGGTAGTGACGAGGACCTGAAGCTCCTTCGTCCCTATCTTCACGAGCTCCAGGTAAACGAAAAGCCGTGCAGGGTGCTTCGTGGACAGTGCAGCGACGATGGACGTTGTCCATCCGTCGTATGTAACGCCATCCGATTTTACGGGAAAGGTAGTTTGGATCAAGCAGCTGCTCGAAAAGCACAGTGTCTGTCTGCCTATGGCGACAGTAAGGATAACTGGCCCGTTCGGAGAGCTAGTGACAGAGGCGGCTGTCTCGCAGACAGTCCCGTTGGAGTATCCTTATTTGTTTTCTAACCGGTCAGATTTCCTGCTGCGCGAAAGGGGTCAACAACTGGGAGAAGGGCTAGTTCAGTCATGTACGAGGTCCAAATCGCGTCAGGTCGCCCCTTTGTTGACGAGGGATCCAGAGCCAGAGGCAGCTGACGGGGAGCAAGCACTCCCAGAGTTGGAGGCAGAAAACCGGGATGAGAGGAACCAGGTTGTAGAACAGCCTGACCTCGTAGCACTAGAAAGCGTACGCCGTCCCAACGCGCCGGCGAAAAAGGCGGAGGAAGACGGGATCAGTGAAAGATCTCTCGTAGCTCCGGCGTCGCGTAACTTTGGTCCTCTGCTACGAGTAGACAGAGTGTCTTTGACAGTCGAGCAGAAGAGCGACCCTAGTGTGTCAGGGTTTCGCTGTACAGCTCAGGAGATTGCTAGGACCAATGTGACGGGGAACGAAAGAGGCGGATTGTTTTATCGGCGCTATAAGGACCGCATTTTCACGTCTAGAAATCACGTGAAAATCGATCACTATGACTTCAGCGTAAGAAAAAGAAAAGGCAAATTTAACGGCAATACCGATGGGTTGAGCAGATTTTTCTGACATCACGAAAAATAGTAGGGATGATCTCAGAGGTCTTCGTCATCCACGGGAATGAGGATCTAAGTGGGGGCACTTCGTTGAAACCCCAAAAGGACCTCACAAATTGCGAAGAAGTTTTGTCTTTTGTATTTTGTTCTTAGTGACCTCGTTGGAAAAATGAGTTTTTTTGGCGACAGGGGGTCTCGATACCCGGAATTGTACCAAATTTTGGTAATCCGTAGTCCAGTCTGGCGGGTCTTTGGCGAATTCCGAGCGTTTGACTGCGGTGTGGCGTGGTGTTGTGGGGGACGTTTCCGCTGATGCCTCCGTTGTGAGAGGTTTGGGAGTTTGTTTGGTGCTTGCAGCGTCTTCTCAAGGCCTACTCCAAGCCCACCTCTTCAGGCCAGCGATTGTACCACCGGCCATTCGAGGTTTCCCTGGCCCCGGAGGGGCTGTTAAGAATGGAACCTTCGGCAACCTTTTCCGAGTTTCAACGCTGCGGAAACGAGTCCCGAAACGAGTCCCGACGTGTCAGGACTGCCGGCCACCTGTCGAAGCCTGCCCAAAACGAGTCTCAACGCGTCCGTGACGTCAACGGGACGTGTGTGTGTGTGCGTGTGGGTTCGTGCGCTCCGGAAGGGGAGAGAGGCCTGGCCTAACTGCGGAGAACCATGGCTATGACTCATTTCTGGCTACGACGCGGCGGGCTTTTCTGCTACGCACTTGGCGGTCGCACCTGCTGCCCTGGCGGAGAGTGAGGGAGAAAACGGACCCCTATATAAGGCGGGGCGTGAGGCTGCTGAGTTGTTCTCTCGGATTTGACGACTGTATCGCTACCATGTAATTAAACCGTTCGTTACGTTACCACTTCTCCCACCTCCACCGGACCCCTGGGTTCTTCACTTCGGGGAATGGTCGTCGTCACGAGCCAGGAAGCCTCCGGACGTGCGGCCTAAGCCCCGCCTCGAACACCCCACACCTAGGTGTTTACCCAACACAAGGCCTGTACACATGCCCACAGTCCTTGTGTGAATGTTCATGTCATCTTCTTTATAGAGCGGGGGGCACAGTGTAATGTAAACATTTTAATAATAAACGAAGTGATGTTAACTGCTGGATCTCTCCCGAAAGCAGTCGTCAGAGGATGTGAGCTTGAGAGCTTTTGTGCTTGGCTGGGCACCGCGCATGCTGCATTGTTCATGCACACTTTAGAGGTAACAAAAGAGACCCTCCTCCCCCTCACCAGCGAACACGAACTCCAGTCGAACGCTGACGCCGCGCTCGGTTATGTCAGCCGAGCGGTGGGTTATTGTATTCGTTGTCCCCATCCGTGTAGTTCTAAAGTTAACCGCTTGGGGCGCCACGGTCTTATCTCCTCCCCAATAGCTTATGCGGCCTCTATCTTGTTGTCCCAGAAATGTGCTGTAACATGTATCAGCGATATTGCCACGCGCATCGCCGAGCGAGCGCGTGGCCAAACAATAAAGAAAAAAAAAGCGCGTGACCGAATGGTTACCGCGCATGGCTCTCGCGCGGAGGCTCCAGGTTCGATTCCAGGGAGCGGACTCCTCTTTTATTTTATTTTTTTCAGCTTGACATTCTCGTAATTTTGAGAACTTGGTCGTCCGATCGAGTTATGAATGTTCTACGCGCCGAACGTTCTACGCCGAATATTCCAGAAACTCACGCGGGTACAAAAGGTGCTCCGAGTGGCGGTCCGAGTCAGTCTCGTGCCAGCGCTCGGTCCTGCTGTTTCGCCGACATCGACGCCTGCGACGCTAGCTTTTCTCTATTTTGTTTTGGGCACAAGTTCGCCTCATTGAAAGTCTAGGTTCTTTAGTTATTCGCCCCCTCATCATTTGTCATTCGTGACAATATCCTGCTCCTTATATTTGGACTGCATAATAGCCCTAACGATACATTTTTTCCGTTTTGTGTTGTTGCGTGCTAATAAACCATTCTGGTAAACAAGATTTGCGCAGCCGTATGATTATCATTGTCACTGACGTTGACACAAATCACGCAATGCGGAAGTATCTTCCAAAGCAATTTAATTACATTTCGAAGTATTTGTACTCTACTCAAGATACTTTACAGTGAAAGTAACTTGAATAGTATTTTAAATACTTTATGAAGCAGGTATTTAGTAACTTAATTACTTTTATCGAGTATTTTGTCCAACACTACATGGGAACACACAAAGAGACCAAGATACAAACGACACACAATCTCGCGGGGATACATCTTCAGCGAGACGCGCACGGTTAACACACACACACACGGACACGCACGCGCACGCACACACGCACGCACGCGCGCACACACAAACACACACACACACACACAGGCACAAACATTGACTGCTCGCCTGCCTGAGCGGGAATAAAAAAAGAGGTAGAGATAGAGGACCTTTCAGATACACGAATGGGGTTGGCACGAAAGAGGCAGAGAGAGGACGTGGGGAAGGGAAAGGAAACCCAAGAAGGGGCTAATTGGAGACGGGGAGAGCGGAAGGGGATTGGGGAGGAGAGGGGGTTGCGTCGTGACCAGTCGTCGTCACTTCACCGTCCGTTCCAAGCCCGTTCCGTTCGACTGAGCGCTCACCGGGGTCTGTTTTGATTTAAGGTTTCTCCACCGCACTCGGAGATATCGAAAGCGCGGCAGTAGAAACGGGCCTGATCCATTCCCATCAAGTCCGGAATTGAACTGAAAGGCTAATCTAGGTATGCCCGAATTCGTAACTTATTTTAATTTTAAGTGTGATCCATGGTGCACTAAAGAGAGCTCTTTCTATATATTAACGTAATTCATGTTCACTGAGGATTCTAAGAAAAATTCATAACATGATTACTTTAATTTTTTTAAGCGTTCAAAGTGAGTCTATGATGAGGTTCTTCAACGCAGCGAAAGAAACGAGACATAAATGATCTTTGCGAAGTTTTTGGAGAGGGCTTACAGCAATCTCAGCCATCTGAGAGAGACATTTCTCCAAGATCTCCTACACGGGTGCTGCTCGTTTGGGCCACCAGCACCTAAATTTTGTTGGCTTTTCGAACTCCCGGTACATATAAATTAAGTTAATGTCCTAAAGAGACACACTCGTAGTGCCCAATACTCGCGCGATTTCTGACTCGGTATTCCTGGACGAAACTAGGACGAACGAGACTTTAGACAGTGTCGTGAACCTCCCATCCGCACTTGAAGCCTGAGGCCTCAGAGGTTCAAGAAGTGGAAAAAGAAAGACAGTTGATGGTGCATTGGAAGTTTACAGTTTAAAAACTAATTCCGCTGCTTTAATATTGATGAGAAGTGAGAACATTTTCAGCACGCGCGCAGGAAAGGAGATAAATTTAGTTACAACCATGTAGCCTTTTAATGTTTACTACTTTTGCAAAGTAGCATCGTTATAATGATCAATAATAAATAATCCGTTTTATTAGGTGCCCAGGAAGAACGGTACAGTATTGGTGTTGGCTCACCGAAACTTGCACGAACTACAAATTTCGCATAGTCTGAACGCACGAATTTAAAAACCCAACAAATTCATTGCCAATGCATGCACACACACACTAGTGCACACCGATTAGAAAACACAGTCCGAAATGCACGGCATGGATATAAGTAAATCATTCGTTATCGCACATTGACAAGTGAATTTAGGACATTTACAACATAGTACAAAAGTCCAAAATATTGAGTAGGGTGCCTCAGGACAGAAAATTATAGTCTTGAGTTCAGTGCCTTTCAGCACCGTAAAGTAAATACACTTCATATATATCAAAAAGAAACAACCACACAGGCAAAAGATCTGAGGCTATCAGTTTG
Source organism: Ixodes persulcatus (assembly GCA_013358835.2). Taxonomy (NCBI): domain Eukaryota; kingdom Metazoa; phylum Arthropoda; class Arachnida; order Ixodida; family Ixodidae; genus Ixodes; species Ixodes persulcatus. The sequence continues at coordinate 150,742 of JABSTQ010009077.1, read as the reverse complement.
TTTAATTCGTGCTACTTAGCTCCGCACCCACTCAAATAGGAGTTCAGTCTGTTTGAGTTGGTTAAATTCGTTTGAGTTCAACCTGGAAGACATTCGTCGTTATTCCTATCCACCAGTCAGGTAAGAAGGAATATGAATCTTTTAACCGACCGATATCTTCACTTTGGAAGTTTTTAATACTTCTTAAATTGGTAATACACAAAACAGCGTTTTTTTGTTCTTTCTTTTTGATTTATATTTCAAGAGTATAATTGCGTTTACCCAACACGGGTTCCATTTCGTACGCTCAATGACGACGAATTTGCTCTTCTTATGTTTATTGCTTCACATTCTGTAAGCAATAGAGGACAGGTGGATGCCCTCAACATCAATATCAGCAAGTATTTTAACGTAGTAGATTGAGGAGTGGCCAAACTGTGGCTCTTTCGAGGCCTCTGTACGGCTCGCAGATCGCTGTTAAGCGTACCCCCCCCCCCCCCCCTTCTCCCCTCTAGATCAGAACGAAATATATATAATAAAAAACGACTTGCATTTGGCGGCCTTGTGTTATCATGCGCACATCGGAACAACCGGATAAATAACATCAGGTTCGGTAACATAATGAGAAACTGCTGTAACCATGAAGCTCACTGTAACCAAAAACTGAAATAAATTAATGCAGATTGTTGGGCTAGTTGGTACTGGGAATTTGACGTCATGATGGCGCTTAAGACGAGGACAAAAGGGAGACTAGACAACACGAAGCGCTACTTCAACTATTTATTTTTGAAAAAAAAAGGGGGGGGGGGGCATATATACACTTAAACCGCTTCATCTCAGCCAATCCCAGGCCTCACCGTCGCACGCAAAAACGCTATCTCTTTGTCTAACAGGTCAATGGAGGCAACGCTGACACATTGTGCTCCAGACTGTTTTATCAAGTCTGCTTCTATTATTTCCCTGACCGTCTTATCCTTGTGTCTGGCTAGAATCGCGCACGTGTTGAACAAGGGCCTGCATCCACAATCGTGACAATGAACTGAAAGATGACCGTCACGGTGGTTATTAACATTCAAATTGTGCTCTCGTAACCTATCATTTAGGCATCTGCCTGTTTGTCCGATGTATTTTTTACCGCATGACAACGGAATCACGTACACGACTCCCTCTGCGCAACCGACAAACGGGTTTCTATGCTTCTTGCCACAGCACAGGGGGCCACTGCGAAAGGGGTTCGTTAATCTGCGCAACCTGGCTAGCTTCTCCGGAGCCGAGAAAACAACCTTCGTATTCACTCGGTTAGCTATTTTCTTAAGATTGTGCGCGGTTTTGTGCATATAGGGGACAACCGCTATCTTTTGTTTAACTTGTTTCTCTTTGACAGGACATGGGTTTTCTTGAACACTCAGCCCCATGAGAACGCCTTCTGCAACAGACACCAGCACACTCTTGGGATAACCGGCTGCAGTGATAACAGGCGCTCAGACTGATTCTCCAGACTCGAAAGTGTCACATGGTTACACGATCTGCGAAGGGCGTTCATAAAGCACAACTTCACAATCCCTCTTTTGACGAGTTTAGAATGGGATGACTTATACGGCAACAGGGGCTTATTGGCCCTGGGCTGGTAGGTCCAACAAACATGATGAACGGACAGGGTTAGCTTGAGGTCTAGAAACTGTATGACGTTATCTATTGGAAGTGATTGGGAGTGTACGTGATTCCGTTGTCATGCAGTAAAAAATACATCGGACAAACAGACAGATGCCTAAATGATAGGTTACGAGAGCACAATTTGAATGTTAATAACCACCGTGACGGTCATCTTTCAGTTCATTGTCACGATTGTGGATGCAGGCCCTTGTTCAACACGTGCGCGATTCTAGCCAGACACAAGGATAAGACGGTCAGGGAAATAATAGAAGCAGACTTGATAAAACAGTCTGGAGCACAATGTGTCGGCGTTGCCTCCATTGACCTGTTAGACAAAGAGATAGCGTTTTTGCGTGCGACGGTGAGGCCTGGGATTGGCTGAGGTGAATCGGTTTGAGTGTATATATGTCCCCCCCCCCCTTTTTTTTCAAAAATAAACACTTGAAGTAGCGCTCCGTGTTGTCTAGTCTCCCTTTTGTCCTCGTCTTAAGCGCCATCATGACGTGGAATAAATTAACTTGTAAAAAAAAAACGCCAAGCCCCATCTCTTTTGCAACTCTTTAGTTAAAAATGGCTCATTTTATGACTCTTTGTGCAGTTCCATCCGGCCACCCTTGTAGCAGATCATAGTTTTTTTCTGTCCAAACTGTATCAAAATGGAGGTTCTGGGTCGTTGTATAAATGGTATACAGTCCTACCTGTCGTGCAGAGAATGCATCGTTCGCGTCAACGGCACATGCTCGATGAAGTATGGCGTTACGTCGGGAGGTTCCTCAGTTATCAATGTTGGGGAGATTTTTTTTTTTTTAATATTTGTGAACGACGCTGCCAAGGTTGTTTTATATTCTTCAGTTTTACAATATGCATATGATATTAAAGGGGCACTCAAGTGGATTCTGAGATCGTCTATTTATTGTCATAACGCAATCTATGGACTCTAAGCATCCTAAAAATCTTAAAATTACATTCAAAGGCGGCCGATTTTCCTATTAAAAATCCAATCAAAGATCGGTTTTCTGCCCCTAGGCGCAGGCCGTCAGGGGCGCTGTCGGACGGGAAGGCAGCAGGGAAGGGCGTGCGCCAGCCAATCACGAGTCCGGTCGGACTGATTTTGACATGTGCGCGTATTCGACGGACTGATTTTTTCAAATGCGTGCGTATTCGACAGACTCATTTTAAAACGTTCATTGAATGTGGCGTCGTCGTATGGATATTCTTCGGCGGATGGCAGATATCAGGTCGATCCCGTACTGCAACAAGATACCTTGCTGGGCTGGTTGGTTGAACGACATAATGAGAAACAGCGCAAATGGGGCAGGACACAAAGTATGTGTCCTGTCCCTTTTGCGGACTACAGCGCATGTCCTGTGTCCTTCTCTACTTTGTGTCCTGTCCCTTTTGCGTTGTTTCTCATTATGCCGCTATCCCGTACGACGCCGCTTCTAGGCGCGACGCCGACGCCTCGAACGCGCCGCAAACGTAGACGACCACATTCCACGGCGCTAAGCCAGCGAAGCGTCTTCGGCATCGACACCGGACTCCGGATACAAGAGAGAAGACGCACCCGGCGACGGAACCCAGCGGCTCCGCAACACTGACTGATAGGTGATGCGCTTTTTATTGTAAAACTCACATGTATAGTTGATGCCGGTTTTCTGTTTTAAGGTGCCAATATGGTTGCTGCATGCCGATGGAGACCGTCGTCAAGTTTTCTGCTGCAGAGAGTACCCTGCCGCCGTACGCAAGCAGCAGGGCCGGCGAGCTGCGTGACGAGTGATGGGCGTCGACACCGTTCCTATCATCGGCTCCCGTTTTTCCTGTCGCGCGTACGCACGCGATACCTTTCAATAGAAAACACTTAGCGATCAATTGCTTTTTTTATGTTGGCTTCACGTGTATGTTTTTTTTTTTTCTTTTTTTGCCGTGCGTTTTCGTTTTCTTGCCCATGCCTCCCAAGCTGCGAGCCGAGGATGAGGACTCCTCCAGCGACACGGAGTCGGAGTTGGGCTCCGGCCCGTCGTCGATTGAGATCCTGGCCCTCATGGAACGCATGTCCACCGCCCTCGTGTTGGTGACGGAGCATTTAGCAGCCTTCACGGGTGGGACCGGCGGCTAGCGGCAGCGTGAAGGGGTGTCCAAACAGGACACTACAAAACGCACGACTCCGACAAATCGTGAAAATGGAAGCGGACGCCTCACGCTTCCATTTTCACGATTTGTCGGAGTCGTGCGTTTTGTAGTGTCCTGTTTGGACACCCCTTGAGCCCGAGGGGTTTGACGACCGCAAGTCCGTCGCCGACTTCTTGGCGGAGCTGGGCGTCTACACAAGAGCGTCCAGCGCCTCGGACGCCTAGCACCTCGGATGCCTACGTGCTGAAGCGGATCTTCCCCCTTGCCTTGCCGGCGAGTGCGAGACGATGGTGGGTGTTGCAGATTCTAATTGACTAAGGCTATACGCACGAAGTAGTGCACCTCGACCGGAAAGGACGATACGCACGACGCGAAACGTTTTGGTTCTCGTATAAAACAAACTGTCAAAACGAGATTTTCGAAGCTGTAGCGTAGCAAAGTGTTAACGCGTCTGCCTCGTACGCAGCAGACCCGGGTTCGACCCCCCTTGTGGGTATACCTTTTTTTTTTCTTAAACATTTTGTTTTGTTGATGCATTTGGCAATATTTCCATTTCTTTTTTACGATTAACACTGAAAAGAATGAATGTTTTCGACGAAACTTCGCTCAACTAAATGGCATGAGGTGCATGGGCGACAGGGGAGCTTTGGTTGCCGGCTGGACGCCGCGAAGGGGGCGAGGGGGGCGGGCCAAATGGTTAATACCGTATTTACTCGAGTTATAGCCGCACTATTTATGAGCAAGGCCCTTTCGTCTACTTTCTCATAGAACACATACAGCCAATCATTGCGTTGCGAATAAATATCATAGCAAATAACCAGATTGAGAACACGATTCTCCATACAAATGCAATCTTCACAGATGGTATCTTCGCACGAAAACATTAGTATCTCTGTCTCGTAAACAGCTGGAATCATGCTGTCGATCGCGGTGATTGGCAACCTGCGTGCTCCGCGGAAAAGCGAACCCTCTGGTTTTCTTCATAAACAGTGCGGCTATTGCTCGAGTAAATACGGTAGTTTTGTAATTAGCAGCTACATACTGTCGCAGCGAAGCGACGTGAACGCAGGCGGGAGGGGTGGGTTAACAAGCTCCCAGTGATACACGCGCTGTCCAGCGTGAACTCTCCGCATCATGCGTATAGCCACATCCGGTCAAGGTGCACGATGTCGTGCGTATAGCCTTAGCCATTCTATTTCCATCTCTTGAGGCGTTCTGCCGTAGCTTCCGAGAGGAGTCCCTGGCACCGAGGTACGAGTCCCGAGTCCAGCGGGAAATCGAGTCGCGCACACAGCACCCAGAAGAAGTATATAGTGTATAGAGTATATTCGGGTCATGCAGGAGCTGCTCAACCAAGCAGTGCAAGCTGCTCCGGAGTTGAGAGGGTTACACGGATTGTTCGTCAGTCACCCCTGTTACAACATTATCTTCATGGGTTCAACTACGACACCATTGAAGGCCTCGTGTAGGAAACCATCCCGGCTTGCGTGGACTACAGGCCTCCCTCCCCCAGCTGCAGAAGCCTCCGAGCCGTCCTGAGCGTGGGTACCCCCCACATGCGTGGACCAAGAACGAGCAACTACGACTCGACACCTCCCTGAAATGGTCTGTGCCAACCTCGCCTACTTGCCCCTCACCCTGGACCCCTTGACTGCAGTCGAGAGCTGGTGGTCCAATATTTTTACATCAAGCTGGGTCATCAATAGTCTAAATTCCTAATCCAGGGAAGCCAAAGGCAGCTGGAATTGCCCCCCCTCCCCCCAGGGGCCCGCACCATAGCGAAATTTCGACGAAAGTGCTGCAGACCTTCTCAAGCGGCCGGCTGCAGTCACCCACGGCGAAGGCCGCCTGCCTAACCGTCGAGATATTGAACGGCCAACAAATGTTCCTGCTTGGGCCGAGAGGTGGCTGGCAATGAGGGAATGAACCAGTGGAGCTGAGAGGCAGCTGCCAGTGTAGGAGAGAACGGGGTAACAATGGGAAATAGAGTGACAGAAGACCGTTGGCAGCCCAGTTCCTGCAACAACTACGGACAGCGTGACCATTCTCGCAGCCGATGCCTCACTGGCGGTGCCGGGGCCAGAGGAACCAGGGAAACCAACAGGGCCCGCGATGCTGAACTTGGGGATCTCGCTGCTGTCGGCCCAAGCCGGAGGCAGCGAGATCCAGCCTCGAGATTAGCGAGTCGCCAGCACTTCTCTCGTCTGTGTCGCACACGACCTACAGATCAATGCATCAAGCCTCACATGACACTTTGTCTACTTGCTGTTCCCTTTGCGGCCCTTCTTGAGAATGGAGCAGAACGTTTGCTTATTGAATACTTTTTTGAGCTGTGCAAAACAAAAAAAAAGACCGCATTGTTCCTAAAATACAGTTCTGCAGTTAGCTCCAGGCTCAGCAATGACGGCAGCAGGCGCTGTAGGGCTCGGCATTCTATTCGACAAAGAGGCACTCTAGCATTTTCTTTATCTGCCAGGATTGAACGTGCCAATTACCTTTTTGTGGAGATTTTATTTCAGGCGAAAAACTTTTGCTCGACTTTGTTGCTGGCGGCTATTGGCTGGCTGGACATTCAGCTGGATGTGACCCCCTTCACCAGGCGAGAGGATTGCATTACCGGCGCAAATCTCCCGGCTCACTGTACCCTAGGCCTGCTGCAGCCTTTCCTGTCGGCAACTGAGACGCCCTGCAGGTGCCTCCAGCGTCCAGCATACAAAAGCAACAGCTAGAGATCATCTTGCATCAATTTCCACCAATGTGCTACACGGAAGTTCTGGGAAAGACTGATCTGCTTCTGCATCGAATCGAGACTGGCGACGCTCGACCAACTGCGGTGCAACCCAAAGCCCCTTATCGTCCATGTACGAGCTCTCCTGAATGTCGATCCACTACTGGAGTGGATCGACACCGGAGCTGTTTGCTACTCCCAGATTTGTTGGGCTTTTACCGTCGCAGCCTCAACCCTGTAACGGTGAGAGATTCATACCCGTTTCCCTTGATCGACTCGATCATGTACGCGATCGACAACACGAAAGTGTTCACAACGCTTGACTGCAGTCTAGGATAATCGAGATAGACCCAGAGGAGGTTTCAACAACCTCTTTCACCTATCACAAGGGGGTGTTCGAGCTTATGAGTCTACCTGTTGGCCTTTTGAATTCGCCCAATACCTTTCAACATCGAATGGACATTGATCTCGGTGATACAAAGTGCGCGTTTGTGATGGCGTACGTGAATGACGCCTTTTTCCCCAGTCTTTCAAGAAATACCTCGAGCATCTTAGGATTGTCCTCGAGCGAATGCAATCTGCCAACTTGACAGTTCACCCTGAAAAGAAAATGAACCGTCTTGGCTTAGCTGTTGTTAACCAGAGTTTTTCACCCCAATCGGGACAAGATGTGCGCGATAACCGATTGCCCGCAGCCGCAAGAGCCTGCAATGCTTTTTAGTATCGATCGGATGTTATTGCCAACTGTGCCAAAATATCTAACCCTTGGCATTTGCTTGTGTGCAAGGAAGAAAATTGGCATTGGAGACGAAAGCAACAGGTCGCTTTCCCTTGGCTTTCGAAGGCAATCACCGACTTCGCTTCGTTAGTTTCCGGGTCTCTTTAAACAGTTTGCTGCTCAGACTGATGCCAGCGACTCTGGCCTTGGTGCAGTCTTGCTTCAGAAACACAACGGTGTTCTTCGGCCAGTTGCCTTCACCAGTCGCATGCCGACAGCGGCCAAACACTACTAGTACTCAATGGAAAAGGAGTGTCTCACTATTATTTTTGCCCTAAAAAAATTTAGCATGTATTTCAATGGCACATACTTTCAGATCCACACCAATCAAGTGTTTTTTTGTCTGAATAATTTGCGGGATCCAGTCGGAAGTCTCGCACAATGAGTTCCGACATTACAGGCATACCAAAAAGCCACTAGATAAAAGAAGGGAGTTTTGTCGCGGCAGATGCGCTCTCCTGTGCTCCTTTGAAGGTCCTTCCCACTCAGGACGAACATGCATTGCTAGGATTAACTGGCATTGTGGCCGACACATCTCATAGTGGGGGACGTGAGTGATCAGAGAGCTTCGCAAGGCACAGTGGGAGGAGAAACCTCGTCTACAGATGTGTGAGAAGCTTGCAGAACGAAAGGTAGGCCGCACCGAGAGCGACGGTAGGTACGACTCATACCTGCTGGGAGAGAATGGACTTCTTCTCAGCTACATTTTTCAAGCAGACGACGACGCCGCTCGCCTTTCAGGATTGTGAAGCTTCGAACACTGTTCATCAGCCACTTCCATGATTCAGCCTTATCAGGTCACAGCAGTGTGACTTGCAATAAGTTACGCTATGTCGAGACTTGACCAGGAATCAGGCAGGATGTACTGAAGTATGCCCACACTTGTCCAGGATGTCAGAAGTCAAAGCCATGCGAAGGTCGCCTACCAGGATTTATGCAACCAATTGTAAGCCACTCTCCTTGGCAGATTGTTGCCTGCGACGTAATGGGATCGTTTCCTCATAATCCCAAACGTAATCAGTATCTTCCTGTTGTGACTGATTACTTCACAAAATTGGTTCAATTGTTTCCCTTACAGAAGCTTCTTTCGCAAAGAATCTGGGATTGCTTTCTCGCCGTCCTTACCAGATTCGGCTTTGTTGCAGAGCTCATGGTGCATCATACTTGCGGAGCAAGGTTGTCTCGACATCTGTGCTGTGCTTGGCATACAGTACAAGCTCACTTCTCCGCAGTGTTGAGTCTGTTGTGCCAACTAGTTGTTTGTTGGCAGATGCATCACATGCACAGCAAAAGGGAACATAAATCAGCATAATATAATATTGGTTTCCCAGGGAAACGAACACAAGAGGTGTACACTTAAGAGTATAGAGCATTTCTCCTTACATCTGATCAGTGTGGTCATTTCTTCAGTTACTGTGGTTAATTACAGTGGTGTTTTTTTCTTACATTTAATCAATGTGGATATTGTTTCAGGTGCTTTTGGTACGCTGCCTATAGGCAGTGGATGCTGTGGTTGTGACTGCAACTGGGGCAGAGCAACAGGCGACCACTTCCCTCCTACATGGTGAAAACAATTAGGGACCGATCACCAGCGACACATTTTCCGGGTTCCTGTGCCTTGATTGCTGCGACTGAATAAAAGTGTTTTTGTTATACTGGGTATAGAACCATGTTTTTCTCACCACAATAGTAAACAATGCATCGTCCAATGGTCGGTTCTCACCCAAATGTATTGTTAGCCGCTAGAGCCAAGTGACAACTTACTATTTCCCAATTCAAAGTTGTAATCGATTTGCATAGCTTTTCACCGAGAACATTCGGGGTTTTGTTGGCAGCCATCTTCGCGGCGCTTCTGTGCAAATATTTCCATACTCCGTTTCACCTTACAACTTACTGCAGCGGACGCTACGAGCTATTGGAGCCAATGGGCAATAAGTAAAATAGCAGCGCCCCTAGCGGCTCGGGTGCACTCAGGGAGCAGAAGACTGTCAATGGGTAGTTTCGGTTTCGCCGGGTTGTGAATCTGTCGTCTTCTATCGTCTCCACATTGCCATTGCTCACGTCGTCGTGGATTGCTCCACACTTATGAACGATGCAGTAAGTGCCATTTTCTTCTTGTCGCAACAAACTGGACAAATCAAATAATGAAACAATTTATTTTGCTGGCACGGGTTCTGAGCGAGAACGTTCCAACGGTGAACTGAAGCGAACATAGATCGACGTACGCCGAATGCCGTGCCAGCTCGCAGCGTGCATTTGTTTTCAACCTCGAAAACATCCACTGAGACTAGTACTCATTTTATAACACCCTTGCTTCGCCAATCGCTATTTGCAATTGGGCTAACATGATACATGACGAATTTCGCTATACGAGAACGTTCAAGCGCAAAATTGCGCCCTTGCTACGTTGCCGTGTGAAAATTGGCCGCGGAAACAATGGTGTTATAGAACCGTAGTACTAGTCTCAGTGGCTGTTCTCAAGGTTGCAAACGAATGCACACGGTGAGATGGCACGGCGTTCGGCATATGTCGATCTGCGTTCACTTGGCTTCACCGTCATGGCGTTTTTGCTCGTCCCCCGTGTCAGAAAAAATCCTAATTGTTTCGTTATTCGCTGCGACCAATATGTAGCGATGAGAAGAAAAGGGTACTTACTGCCTCGTGCGCCAGTGTGGAGCATCCACGACAACGTGAGCAATGGTGGTGCGGCTCGATATATTTTGTGAATTACAGATTATCTTGAAACAGCGAGACTATAATCGTTTTCACCTCAAGAACCGTAGTAAAAAAAAGACCGGGTCTTAAGGAGCATTACTAATTTTCTTCTGTATGCTGAGAATTGAGACATATATAGGTGCATTTTGGATTAGATATATGTTAGCTTATCAAGACGTACACGTTTCAAACGCCACAAGCGCCGCTTCCGCCTCCGACAGCCAAATCCTGTAAGAACTGCTTCGCGCCGCGTATGAACATTGAGCAAAACGTCCTTTTTTCTTGAGGTGAAAACGGGTATAGACACTAGTGATGGGCCGAACTTTTGCCGAATCGAAAATTTGGTGCCGGACCTTAGGATTTAACAAAGCCAAATTTTTGACGATCTTCTTTAAACATACGGCAACAATACTTTGTTGCCAAACCTAAAAGTTGATATTTTGTATTTCAGACAAAATAAGTTTACGTATTTTTTAATGTATATTGACACAGTTATTACTAAATAAGTTAATATTCTGCAAGATAATTGTGTAGGTGTCATTTTTGCAAGTTACTGGTAATTTTACAGTGACTTTTGCAGAAGTGGTGTGACACCGAGGCTGGGTAGTAGCGAGCGCAGCACTACATAGCTCCTAATAGCAGAGCAACACAATCCTATGATTCGCGTGTTTTACCGACAACATGGCCGACAGAACAGCTCGGCACAAGTCACGTGGTACTCGCAGTTCTAGGAGGCGCCTGCCCTATGAGAGAACACATGAAGATCGACGCAACACAGTTGATTAAAAATAAACACCGAGTTCACACTTTTCGAAACTAGTCTGTCGTGAGGTTGGTAAAGCACAAAACACTTTATCAATTTTTTTTATAATTATGGATGCGTGTAAACATTTTGAGAAGGCAATTTCCAAGGCAATGGCATTTGAAGCAGACAATTTTTTTACGCAGCAGAAATGGACTTTTTGGGTTGGCTGGAGTGGGTCACGTGAATGGTGCAACAATTTTTGTGCGCGTTTTCTGAACAGCGTGAGAGACCATCGATGCATGTAACTGCTTCCGAACGATCGTCCTCCACTGCGCCACATCGTCTGCTGCATAATGCTGCTCTGGAATTATTTTTTTTTTAATTACGTTCTTATGTGGCTTGCAATTATTGTTCTTGGGGCAAAAAAATATTGAAGACAACCACACTCACAAAGGCTGACAAACAGACAGTTACCGGATCGTCTACTCCACACCTTGCTGTAACCGCTGGTAGTACTACACTGCCCGATGGTAACCACACGGCGTCCATTTGCAATCCATTACCCCATCGCATCTCGCGCGTGCGCAGACATTTGCCAAATTTTTAATGAATCTTTGCCAAACTTTCTTTCAAACGTTTGGCATATGTAGTACTTTTCCGAATCTGAAGTTTGGCAGATTCGGTCCATCACTACTAGATACGGACAAAGAGAAAGACGGGCGAGAACACGAGTGCCGACAGGTTATGTTATATGTAAATCCTAGTCAAGGGCTTTGTTCGCAGAGCCACATTGGCTGAGAAGGCACGTACACTACGCTGTTTAGGAACAACGCTTGCTCTTGCTCCTTCAATGCACATACGAGTTACCCAGTAAATGAATAACTGACATTCCTCTAAGATGCCGTGTGTAAATGCACTTCCAGCATGCTCCTTGGTGCTTGGCAAACGTTCTACTGTTCGAACAAACCTGTGCATAATCATTCGGCTTTGGGTACTAGGCCAAAACTATTTTCATTTGTTTCCTCAAAGGTTAGCAAGGCATAATAGATATGTTGATATAATAGGTTGTATCTTTGTGAACAAGTGAATAATAGAAAAGAGACAATGTTGCAGATGGGAGGGGAAACTGTAGTGTAGACTGGAAATTATGTTTACCTTTGTAAGTCTGAATAGTATTGAACTTGTGTTAAATGTTTGTGCTGTCATGCATAGTTGCCCAGGTTTGGTTTATACAGTTCCAGACTACCTCCTCAATGAAAGCCCCATGTAGTAAGACCAACTGGAGAGCTGTTTTGCCAAGGTGTAGCCTCTTCAGGATGTCTGTGGCAGCACATGAAAAGAAACGTCAATGCAGTATTACGTGTGAGGGAAAACAATTATGTGGAGAGCATGTATTTCTAAACTCACCTTTGGCGCATCGGAACACAAAAGGGGCGCACAAGCAATGGATAGCATGAAGAGCACGAGGAATGCACGATGATGAAGCAAGCAAGCACTGTCATTTTGCAAAATTAGTGGGGGGGGGGGGGGGGCACAAGCATGTGGATGCATGCGGAGGGAGGGTAAACCAATGCATGAGGAGTGAAAAGAACAGACAAACTTTTAGGTTCTATGTGCACATACGCATAGCTTACCTCTCGAAACCTTTGGCACAGTGGGATGGAGAGTATGTCGCATCAGAGTCTGGCATGCTGCTGGGAGCAGGAAATATGCAGTTGTATGGCACCTCGCTGGTGCAATAGAGGACGGCAGAGTCGAAAGTATCCAACGGTAATGGCTCCTCCACGACCAGGGAGATTAATCTCGGCAGTGCAGTTCCTCAGGATCCTCTCTGCCTTGCAGGATGCAGCAGTCCAGCTGCTGAGACTAGGGCCTGCAAATAGCACTTTTATACTACAATGTTTTTCACAATGCTTGAATGATGCAATTTGGGCGATCGATAGTTTCTAACACTTAGAAAAATTGATAGTTGGGCGAGATGGCGAGAATTCATTGTAGGAAACAGCGCGAAAACAGACGACATAGAAGAAACACACGGGACGAGGGATACGCTCATCTCGTGTGTTTTTTCTACGTCCACGTCTGTTTCCGCGCTGTTTCCTACAATGAGTCTAACATTTGGGCGATCAATCATTTCTAACACTTAGAAGAATAGATAGTTGGGTGAGTTGGTGGGAATTTATCATAGGAAACAGTGCGAAAACGGACGAGGACGTAGAAGAATCACACGTGACAAGCGCTGCGCTCATCCCGTGTGTTTATTCTACGTCGTCGTCTGTTTTCACACTGTTTCCAACAATAAGTATTTAAGAGTTCCACGAGCACAGGAAGCGTCCAAGGCAATATGCATCCCTGCAATTTTATAACTCTTGCATGCTTAGAACATTCTGCATTCCAACAAAAACTGACACTGTATAGAAATGGAGTAGATGGTTGAGTGTGTTGGTTTCTAATTTACAATAAGGACAGAGAGACATTGAAGACAAACAGCCGAGACAGGTCTTCTCTGTGTGTCTTTAATACAATTCTTGTATTAAAGACCTTGTAAATGTCCTTGCTTTTATATCTGCTTTGTAATTGTATGATATGTGTTTTGTTTCTCGTTTACAAAAGATCATGACCAAGCACCCAATCAAAATATGGAGCTAAACATGTAAAACTGGGGGATGAGCGCTCTTTAGGTTCATTGTGGAATCGGCAGATACCTGTATTCTGCAGTAACCGAGCAATATCTCTTTATTCAAGTAAGCACATACAATTGCGAGCCTGCTAAAGCCGCTTTCATGTGCACAATGGATCTGGTTGCAAGCATGGGGCACCAAATCGAGACACTGTGCTTGCTGTTGTGTGTAGTCTGTTGCAACAACATCTTCAGGAGAGGCTTTGTATGTGAAAAGCAAGCCTTCATCCTCACAAAATAGGCCTGATGTTCCCTAGACTAACTCTATATGGTGTGCCCTTGGCACTTATAAGTGGCAGTTGCTAACATCATCGACCTCACAATAAGCAACTGTAAGAGGTTATGGGACTGCACGTTTCAGTGTTTCATTCTGCAAAGCCAGAAAAAAATGGTACATATGTATTGCATACAGCATTTTTTTCTCTGCATATTAGGACGCTGAGCTCCTGCAGAGCAACGGTTCATTGTTTGGCAGCAGTGGTTGTTCAAGTCATTACGTCAAGTGCTCAGTTGCCTGCAAAATCAAGATAAAATAGTACCAGAACCTTTCAGTGTTCTAAATACAAAAATACCACTAAACAAAAGATGAAAAAAAAACTGTTAATAATGGAGAGCCGTTTATCCTTGCGGATTTCTGGAAAACCCGGCGTTAGGTAAAAAAAGTCATTTTGATAAATAAAAACAAGTTGTGGCGGCTTATGTTCCCAGGCACTTGCAGCGTCTCGAACTAATAAATTTGGGTATGAACTCGCTATCCTAAAAGCTTCTGGTACGAAATCGTGCTTACGCACAAGTGGCCGTTCAGTGCACGAGCAACTCGTGGGAACCGGAAAGACAAGCACAGGCACATCACAGGGCGTTTCACTTGGACGACCGGTTTCCACATTTGCTCGTTCCGCCGTGGCTGCGCATACACGCTCCAAGCTCGCGAGACGACGAAGCGCGTTCCAAGTTATGTAGCTCGAACCGGGAGGCTGTCTGTTTGAGAAAACCGAGTCGTGCATTTTGGTCCAAGTGAATAAACTGCATCGCAGAACATGACGACAGTGAGCGTGCAGGCGAGCTGGTGGATGCTGATTATGTTGAAAATTACCCGAGTCTGTGCTAAAAGATAGCAAACCTATAAGAAAAAAGATCGCGACGTTATTAGGCTTGGTGGACATCGGCTCGTCGACAAATTTAGTCTTGCTTTGGTGTACACAATCCATTCCGGTATGGGCAGCATTGCCATTTGTGACCCAGTACGCGTGGATAATCCTCCCCCACTGAGTACAAAAAAAGGTGAGACTATTTTGCCAGCAGCCGGCAAAATAGGCCGGGGAAAAAATGCCGGCAGTTTCGAATGGCGCGTGTATCACTGGGGAGCTTGTTAACACATCCCCCCGCCTGCGTTTACGCCGCTTCGCGGCGACAGTCTGCGGCTGCTTATTAAAAAAATATTGACCCAATTGGCCTGCCAGTACACGCCGCTTCGCGGCGGCCCGCCGGCGGCCCAAGCCCCGCTGTCCTCCATTCAGCCCCGGAAAGGGAGTGCATAGCGAAGTTTCGTCAACAACATTCATTTAATTCTTTTTTTTTCAGTGTTAATCCTAAAAAAAGATATGTCGTAAATATCGCCAAATGCCTCTACAAAACAAAACAAACTTTCAACAAAACAAATTAAAAAACAAAGGCATGGTGGATCGAACCAGGGCTCTTCTGCGTATGAGACAAGCAGCTTACCACTGAGCTACTCTACAGCTTCAAATAGCCGTGTTCACAATTCGTTTTGTACGAGACCCAATGGGACACAACTCCCGGCACTCTTTTTCCTGGGTGATTGTGCCGGCTGCCGGCAGAATATCCACTTCCTACAAATGAAGTATTAGTATCCTTAGTATCTTTTTAATTCAGGTAATATCATGCTCGCAAACTCTCGCATTCTGTCGTCACCACTAGCGTCTAAGCGATATTCAGTTTTCTACGACGCGTAGTTTATTTATGCGAGTCGAAAAACACGGTTCTCTTTTCTACCAAACACCCTCAGTTCCGAACACGCATGTCACGCAGACTGCTGCACAATGCGACGTTCATGAAACACACAAAAATCACCAAAACACTCACCAGGACTCTTTTGAGGGTTCCTCGCTCGGTCCCGTCGGCGACGAGAAACAAAAGCGTTGGTAGAGCAGACTGATGGCGTCCACAACTACGGTCACCGCTGGCAAATGCCTCGAAGTTGTCCGCACAGATACGATGAATTGGAAGAGGTCCTCGGTGTCGTTTTTTTGCCGGGTGCAACATGACCATTCGCGTCTTCGCGAACCTTGCTTTGAGAACGGGATGAAGTGGAAGCCTCGGGAAGAAAACCGATTCCTTATCGTTCTCACGGCGAGTCGGCGAGACGAACGGCTGGCAAGGCGCTTTCCACGACGGAGGGAGCCGCGAGCCGCGACCACCGCGCGGGCACATCACTCCCGCGCTAGGAGAAAAGATAGTTCGGTCGTTTTCAAGCAATAATAGCCGTATTACGTCAACTACATCCTAAGATTTGACGTGGTTGTCAAAATATAATGGGAATGTGTCTAAAAAGAGCAATATTAGTAACTTTCGGAATCTCCACGAAATTAACAATTTTGATTGGTTGAATTTTATGGCGGTGGTTGGGACACAGGATGGACTCCCCAAGAGGAAATAGTGCCGGCGTATTTCTATTGCTGCGAGTATACTTGGGCATCTTGCCGTCTAGAACTGGTCATTTTGATTGACTGAAGCCCAACAAACAATATGCATTCAAAAACGAGCTTCTCCAAAAAGCACTTGAGTGCCCCTTTAAGATCTTTCGTAAGATTCATTATGTTGACGATTTCGAGATGCTTCAGCATTAATGTTACAACATTAATGCTGAAGCCCTGTGTCATGTCAGCGAGATTCAGGGTCTAGGAGTGACGCTTGACTCCTCCCTGCGCATTGATGCGCATGTTTCTCGATTAATCCTCTCTGTCTGGCGCACACTGGGTGCTACCTGCAGAGTCACTCGTTCATTTTTTCTCGAAAACTTACTTTGTACTGCGCGTTAACACGGTCCCAATTGGATCATATTTCCACAGTCCGGAACGGCACCTGTTCAAGTAGGCGTGCAGAACATAATTTTATCAATCTATCGACATCGCTATTGTCCCAATAATCCATATCTTTTATGGGAGGGTCTACATCCACGCGCGGGGATGTAGCCATGTCGGGCGGAGATAAAACTCCATCCACGCACTACGTCACTTCCGGCGTGGTTGTACCCCCCCCCCCCCCCCCCTTCAACTTGGCCACGCAGTGATCACCTTCCGGTCTGTGTACGCGCATGTGCGCTACAGCTAAAAGCGCGAGCGGGTAGTCTGCAGAAATCCAGACTATGCGAGCGTGCGCGCAAGTCAAGAACGTACGTAGCGGGGGCTCGCACTTGCCCCCTTCGATGCACATAAGCTCACACTAAAACGCGTCAACGAAGCCTCTCCGCCTCGCCTCGGCAGCAATGCACACGGGGGCGAAGGCCCCGGAAGCCGCACGGCCGCACCCGCACCAAGCCCGCACGCCCACACGCACGGATGGCACGCACGCGATCTGTGTGCGCGCGTGTGCACTACAGCTACAAGCGCGAGCGGATAGTCTGCAGAAATCCAGACTATGCGAGCGTGCGCGCAAGTCAAGAACGTACGTAGCGGGGGCTCGCACTTGCCCCCTTCGATGCACATAAGCTCACACTAAAACGCGTCAACGAAGCCTCTCCGCCTCGCCTCGGCAGCAATGCACACGGGGGCGAAGGCCCCGGAAGCCGCACGGCCGCACCCGCACCAAGCCCGCACGCCCACACGCACGGATGGCACGCACGCCGCCCACAGGCGTGTGACTCCTGACAACATAACTATAAATATATCTATTGACATTATTTCTATGACGCATGATATTTTTCATTAGTGTTATAAAACAGTAAAAAATTGATAATCTGTCCAAAACTTGTAAGGTCACGTGACATATTAAGTTTAAAACAATAAAATTTAACCTATCTATTTTTATATCCTATATTTACTTATGAGAAAGCATATTACGTACATAAAAACAAATTATGTCCTTATATTATTAGTCACATGACCTTTTGCGTGGATGGAGCCTTATCTCCTCCCGACTTGGCTACGTCCCCGTGCGTGGATGTAGCCTCTGCCATCTTTTATTCAATTCACCGGTCATGTGTATTTCGATTTTATGTGGCCTATATCAACGCCGTGAGAAAGCCGATTTGTTATCTTTGTTCAAAGTTTTTCACGGTACTATTGACTGTCCTCACTTGGTGACTCAAATATTACAAGTATTATACGCGTGGCTCCCCGCTTTCCAATACTGTTCAGCGGTTCCCGTTCGGGTATTCATAATTCAGTGTCTCGTATGAGTAGGCCATACAACGGTCATCATGGGGACCTAGATGGTTCTTGGTGGGTGCCAAGCGAGTTTCATCAAATCCGTATGCGCAGTGTATTTGACTATGTTGTTCATCACGTTGAAAATGTGCTTTATGATGTGTTTTATTTTTCATATATTTGTTGTGTAAGGTCTATAGTACGTCTGCATTGATATTTAAGGTGCAAATTCTATTTGTGTTGATGCGTTTGCGCTTCCGGTTTTTTTTTTTATTTACAGTGTTTTCGTATTATCATTTTACTATTATTACCCGGCGATGTATATGTACGCTCATTCAATTTGACTTACTATATAATTTTTCACTGTACACTTTGTGGGCTCTGTTCTGTTGGGTGTTCCAGTACCAATGACCAATGCCGCAAGGCGGTTCGTTTGCACCGAATAAAACCACTTCTTGATTCTTCTTCTTGATTCTTCTTCTTCTTCTTTTTTTCTTTTTCTTCTTCTTCTTCTTCTTCTTCTTCTTCTTCTTCTTCTTCTTCTTATTATTATTATTATTATTATTATTATTATTATTATTATTATTATTGAACATATATGTTAATAAATTTCTCGCTCAATTCGATATTTTGTTGTGTACCAATATGCTAAACCAGGGTATTGAACCGAACCCGAACCGTAAACCTAAAACCGGAAAAAACCGTTATTTTCGCGCGAACCGGATTTGAACCGGAACGAAATAATTTTTTTCGCTCCGGAGTGGAACCGATATGTTTTCTATGCGGTTTTCGGTTCATACGCGAAGTCAGGCCGCGTGAAAAGTGCGTGGCGAAAAACACAGTAACCTAAAAAATAAACTGAAAATGCAAAAAAAAAAAAAAAAAATCTTTGCGCAGTCCGGAGTTGACTTGGACCAAAATAATTATTTTTCCTTCCTGGGAAAAACTGATGAATTATTTTTGCGGTGTTTGGTTCATGTAGGAAGTCAAAAAGCGAGAGAAATAGGTAGCGGAAATCTCTGTAACATTCCATTATTACGTTTTCACATAACGGTCGTCTTCATAATTTATGAAGTTCGTCTAGAGAACTCAAACGAAATGAGCACAGTAACTACAAATTCTCCGGGATTTTTGGTCTTATGTTGGTGCTCCAGCAATTGACGATGAGATAACTCTTTGAAACGCACACTGGGCCACATCTGAGGTCAGAGGTGATAGATGCACTCTCTTGCTTCAATGTCAACATCAGCCAGGTGTACAGCGTCACGACAGACAACAGTGCCAACATGGTGAAAGCTGTGCGGCTCCTCGGTGAAATGAACGAGGAATGTTCTGACTCCGAAGAAGAGGTCGGCTCCAGGGACCCTGAAGTTGAGTCCCACGCTCTGCAATCTCTACTGGAGAATCCTAAGAGCGCGCTCCCTGATGATCCCGGCTTGCTAGAAGGGATGAGGTGCGCCGTTCACACACTGCACCTGGCAGATAGTGGCGCCTTGAAAGGCTCTGGCCCTGGTCACATTGTTGAAGAAGGCCGTGCGCTTCTTAAGAGACTACGTGTCCAATCTGTTATGTCTTTGATCAGAAAACTAGGGTTGAAGAAACCAGTGCTTGATTGTCTAATGCGGTGGATGTCCACGCTGCATATACTTACCAGGCTACTTGAACTAACAGGCTTGACTGGAGGGTTCCTGTCATAAGAAGAAAGGTTCAGGTGGACTGAAGAGGTATGGGCGGTAGTCGAAACGCTCGCAGTATTGCTTCGCCCGGCAGAAGTGGCAACGAAGACATTGCAGAAGGAACAGCTCACTGTAGGAAATTTCTACGGAGCATAGCTGAGATGTTCCATGGACACCTCCAAGATATCGTCACCGTTAGCAAAGGCCTTAGTCCAGTCAATGAAAAAGAGGGAGACAACTTCTTGTCACGGATGTCTTCTGTGAAGCAGTGCACATAGATCCCCGCTACCGCCTTTTTCTCACTCATGAGCAAAAGTACCGCGCCACGTTTCGTTTCATTTGACGAGGACTTGGAGCCAGATCACAGCTCTGCAATGTGAGCAAGATTCTACCGTTTCTTCTAAAACTGCGGTGGCTCCTGAACGTCCGGAAGACGGCCTGGAAGCGCTCCTCAAGGAACGAGAGGTTGAGGCTGGCGTGCACGTTCGAGGTACCAGTAGCCCACTTGATATAGCATGCCTCCTGGGAAGACTAAAGAGCCGCTTCTTTCAAGGGTCGCTAACATGTTGCAGCTGTGGGAGGAGAGAAGGGAACGCCATCCAAAACTCTACGCATTGGCGCAAGTAGCCCTGGGAGTGCCTGTGACCCAGGTCAGCGTGAAGCAAGCCTTGTTTGCACTGAAGTTGATTTTATCGTCTCATTGGTGTCGTCTGCTTCTCCGGTCAGCTGCCTGACGTTAAACTGCGCTTTCACCCACGTCCCGAGGTGCCCCAGCACTAGCTCGTTCGTTCCACACAGTAATGTGAACCTTCGTTTTTTATACGTAACACTTTTATAAAATATGCGTAGTTTATCTTTTGCTGTCGCCAACTGCTTTTCTAGCATATGAGTACGAACCGGTTCGAACCGGTTTGAACCTTTATTTTTTCACTCCGGAGTTGAACCAGAGTTGAACCGCTTTCCCTGAACCGGAACGAAAACCGGAACGAAAAACATTTCGGTTCGACACCCTGTGCTAAACACACTGTTCTGGTTCTTAACCATTGGAATTGCGGTACCGCGGTACGTCAGTTGCAGTCAGATATTACGCGAGTTATAAGTTGGTTTGCTTAGAACCTTATCAATATCAATTTAGTAAAAACTAAACTTATATACTTTTAGAGCACGCTAAAACCTATGCCTCCAAGTATTCACTTACATGCCCCTATATGCGCTCAGGGTTGTTGCACTTGTGCACCAATAAAATATGTCTATTGTACGGAGTATTAGGGTATCTTTTCTGATAGTGACCTAACATAAAATACTCACCTGGCGCATGTTGATAAAAAGCTACGAAGGGTCGCTTGTCTGTTGTACAACCGTAAGATATTCCTGCCTTTTTCGGCCAGAAAGCTGCTGATGAATTTCCCCGGTACCCTCAGATACCTAGTTATAGTTTTCGCGAATGGATCCAAAGGCTGGAATACTAAACTCCATAGTGTTTGAAAATCCATACTTAAAAGTGTCGCTTACGGCTGGGCGGAGAATAAAAATCAAGATGATTTTAATCATGGTGTATATCGTGATTTAAATCAGACAAGTTTCATTCAAACGATTTAAATCATACCTAACCCGCAAAAATAATCCCCAGAAAAGTCTTATTTACCGTTCGTCTCTCATTTAATGGGTTCGTTGTGCATTTTTTTTTTTTTTGTCGTGAAGTCAAAGAAGCATCAAGCGAGAAAGATATATATCAGGCGCAACACAAGCAGAAAGCAATGCTCCTTTGAGCAAATCGGATCATGGAGCTTTCTTTCTACCTTCCACTTCGTTCGCCACTTACGTAGAGTCCTATTGCAAAGAAAAATCAAAATGTAAAAAAACGCAAAAAAGAAAACAAGTCAAAATGCGAAAAATATCCCTTAGGCTAACTAAAAATTTGCGCGACGATGGTATGACGTGATGCGTTTAGACAGCGACAGCTGTGCTCCTTATTCAACGTTATGGCGAAGAGAATGGATTGACATTGCGCCGATCGTGCGTCACACGGTGATCTGATATTGAAATTACGTTGCGTTCATTTAGCGTCGATACGTTGTTAATGAATAAATGATTTTAAGGTCATGATGTGCTTTCCCGCCAAATTTAGCGGGAAAACTGAATTGGTGCATAGGTCACGTGACGTAATTTTTCTCCTCTAAATTTAGCGGCAAACCTGTTTTTGTCTGTAGGTCCGGTGACGTCAGTTCACGTGACATCAATATTTCCGCCAAATTTAGCGGGGAAACTAAATTGGTGCTTAGGTTACGTAACGTAAATTGTTCTGCTACATTTAGCGGGGACACTGAATTGATGCATAGGTCACGTGACGTAACCTTTTTTCACTAAATTTCGCGGGGAGCCTGAATTTGTCGTTAAGTCCCGTGACATCATGTCACATCTCATCAATGTTTCCGCTAAATTTAGCGAGGAAACTGAATTGGCACACAGGTATACAGTGACGTCAATTTGTTTTTCTAAATTTAAAGGGGCATACGTCACGTGACGTACATTTTGTCGCTAGATTTAGCGAGGAACATGAATTTTTCAGTAGGTCCCGAGACGTCGGGTCACGTGACATTTATTTTCCCGCCACAGCTAGCGGGGAAACTTTGCGTTTACGCTCACGCCGTCGAAGAACGGGGGAACAAACCACTAACATCTCTAGCTGTAGAAAAAATAAAAAATAAATAAAGTCGTATTTGTTTTGCGATGGCGGGGATTACATTAATAGGGAGTATTCTCTGGCAGCCTTAGCTATGTGCGCGACTGCTGAGCACGTGCTCACGGCAAACTTCCCCAGCTTTTTTTTTTTTTAAGTGCATTCCCCATTGTCCACATTATCAAGATTACCGGTCTTAGCAGCCTATTAAGGGATACTGAACCGAAATTTCAAACTCACAAAACAAGGCTGTACAAATAGGCGGGACGCTGCAGAACCCCAAAACATCCCTCATACAGCGATATCTCTAACGGATCGCTGTATTGTTGGAAAAGAAGTGCGCGATTGTACACGGCCGACGAGGCCGACGAGACAAGTCACGTCACAATTCTTATTCCCTCTCCTTCTCGCTACTTCCCGTCGAGCTAGTGAACCAAAACGAGGAGGAGAGATGCGAGGCCGCTTCCCTTCCTCTCAAATCTCCCAGGAGGACAATGACGTCAAAGACCTCGCTTGATCGCGCCCTTCTTTTCCGAAAGCAGGGCCACTCGTTTGAGATATCGATGTATGAGTGATGTTTTGAAGTTCTTAGCATCCCGTTCAACGCTTCTGCGGCCGTATTTACGAAATCTAAATTTCGGTTCAGTATCCCTTTAATGTGAGCTCGTTCTGAACCTGCGCTCTAAACATCGCCCTCAAATATGGCGTCAAGTGAATACCTCCTACGACGAGAGCAAGTCGTCTTCTTCTTGCTTAGAAGTTGCGGTGACGTCAGAAGGACGCCGAGCTCTGATTGGCTTTGATTAAAAGGAAAGTGGGTAAATCTCAATGCTAGCAGCCTTGAGGTGTACCTGCTATTTTTCTCAATCAGCCAATAAGAGCACGGCGTTCTGACATCATCGTAACCCTTGTGAAAGAAGCAGACGAACTTGCGCTTCGTATAAACCAATTGCATGACAAACACCATCAGCCGGTGCTCCAGTCTTTAACGTTTGTTCCAGGGAACTTCCGGTTCATAAAAGGAATGAACAAAGCCCACCTGAAGGCTACGTCCACACTGGTGTTCAAATCGAAATCGCCAAGCGGACATGCTCCTTTTCATTATCAACTGCGCGTGTATTTGTATAAAATTGCACCAATTTTCCAAGTGAACGCCAAAAGAACGAATAAGCGCAAGGTCTGTTCAAATGTTTCGAATATTCTTGTAAACCAACTTGTCTTTTCCAAGACGTTTCACTGTACAGCCGAAGGCCCTCGTTAAATCTCTAATTTTGTTGTCCTGCTAGCTAGCATATAGACAATTTTCACAAGGGCGGCGCCATCTTAACTTTTCGACACTGCCAGTATGGGCGACAGCCAGGGTCGGCGTAAGGCATGGGCAACCGGGGCAGCCGCACCTACCGCACCTGGCCCCGTGCAGCCACGAAAGGGGACCCCGCTGTACCCCACCAATGAAAAAAGCTTATTTTTATGCAGCCGTCATGGCGTCCGTGACGAACGACTTTACACGTTGTTCTGGGCCTCATCGCACAGATGGAATCTACTGCGAAGCAGTTTCTTTGACTCTAAACGCCCGTTCACACTCTTGCGATCGAGTTCGACCGAGAGAGACCAGACCGGTTTTCAAGCCTCTTGCGATCTCTTAGGACCAGCTCCGCTGCAGCGGAGCTGGTACAGTGGAGCTGGTCTTAAGAGATCACAAGAGGCTTAAAAACCGGTCTGGTCTCTCTCGGTCGAACTCGGTCGCAAGAGTGTGAACGGACCTTAAAAGCACTTTCCGAGACACGGTGCGTGCGCCCCACGTGGAGGGTGAGTAAGGAAGGTATATATCAGTTAGTGGAGGTGAGCGACACATTAGAGGTTCTTCAAAATGTGAGTTCAGGGGCAGCCGTGTACAGCGAAGCGACATTGATCTACGATTCCCTAAGGTCGTATCGTATGAATAGACCGATCTCACCAGCCAGATTCGCTACGCCGCCGCTGCCGGCATGCATCGTGGGAACTGTAGCCTTTCTGCACGCGCGACAACCCTGCTCCGGGTCGGCATGAGCAGAGCACGTGACGGCACGAGCTGACCCATTCACTGTCGTCTGCCTCCTGTGAACTACAATTATGGCGGCGTCACGCATGCGTGGAACGCTCGGTGAGATCGGTCTGCTCGTTATTTATAGTAGAGGTCCGGTACGACATTCTCGTAAAAAGTGAACGCCGTCAGCAAGCTGTGGCAAATGGAGACGAGGCAGCTAGATCTTGAAATGAGGCACGTGGAAGCATTTATCGCGTAACTAGAGCACTGCCATAAAATTGGGTTTGCTACAGCATGGGAATTTTTAAAAAGCCATGTGAACATTTAGGAATATCCAAAGAACTAAACGACTTCAACAACGGCGAAAATACGGTGCTTGATCAGGAACCTGTTGCCGATCCCACCAAACAATTGACTGTGATTATTTTTTTTCTGTTAGTTGACCAGGCGCTCATGTCAATGACAAAAAGCTTTAAGCAGCTCCAAAGCCATTTTTCTTTTTTTTCTTTTTTACAGAATTTGGGCACTCTAGAAACTAGAAAAATTATATTGCTGAACATTGTGAGAAGTTCGAAAACACGTTTATCGCACGCCGGTTCCTCTGACTATGCGGCACTGATCTTGCAGAAGAGCTTCATCTTCTGTCGTTCGTTCTAGAAAAGGGCTCGTTAGCCAGTGACAATCTGAAGTACGTGCTCAGAGCAAGGCACTTCGAAGCCCGTACTCAAACACAGAAATAGTTCTTAGAATTTTGCTCACAGTACCGTGGTCGGTTGCGTCCGCAGAGCGGAGTTTCTCCAAACTGAAACTCATTAAGAATTTTCTTCGCTCAATGATAAAGCAAGAATGGCACTCAACCTTGGCCGCGCTTTCGATAAAGCACTAGATTCTAACGATGGTCAACAAAAGCAGCATCATTAAGTGTCCAGTGCCAAAAAAGCAAAAAGGATGTGCTTAAACCTAACCTAGATCCTACCCGTCTACCACCTTACATGCCACACCTGGCTTGTAGCGGAGTCGATAAAAAATGGTTAGAATAGAATGTTTTTTTTTATTTATTTAGAACATACTGCGGACCTCAAAGTCCAAGCAGGGTGGGCGAAAAAATAAATTGTGCTACACAAACAACAAGTAAACATAAAAAGTAGAAGAAATAAAGAAATCTGCTGCATAGAAACACACGCACAAAATATACATATATCAATACCTACTATATAGTATCCCATTCACATAGTAATAACAATAACACATGTTCTTTTTTTGCAAGTGGTATGGCAGCTATACATATAAGAGGGCTACACTCACACTACAAAGCTAAGAGGCTCACTTATATAGGAACGATTCTAATGATGATGCGAAATCAGGAGAAGAATACAACTCCAGGGGAAATGAATTCCAATCGGTTATTGTACGTGGAAACTATGAAAACTTAAATATAATAGTACGCACGAAATAGGGTGTTAAGGAGACGTGGTGGTTCTGTCTTGTCGATCTGGTTGAAAGCTGGCTAACGTATAAACAAAGATTAAGAGAAACCTTATAATTGAAAAGCTGATGAAGGAAATTTAAACGAGCAATTTTACGCCGGAGCTGAAGGGTAGGTATTTGATTTGTTCGCATTAGCAGTGATGGGGAATCTGTGCATTTGAATTTACCACCTAAGATGTCGGAATGTTTTTTTTTTTTTTTTTTGTAAATGGATCCGGAATACAGAACAGTATTCAAGCTTAAGTCGAATGAGGGAAGTGTAGTGTAACAATCTAACCTTTGGCCGGGGGGCGGGGGGGAGGGGGGGGGGCGTTTTCAAGTTTATGTCATACAACATCGAGCTTTCAGGAGGCTGCCAAGGAAACGTTATTCACATGGTCGGACCAACTGAAGGTTTTATTTATAGTAACTTGAGAAGAAATGACAAAGTCGTTATTGCACTAAAAAAATTAAAGACGCTTACAACTTCCTGTAACGCCGAATTAAAGCGCAGCTCTTGAGAAGAAGAAGGGGAGGGTATGACCCTCCTCGTCATCCCTACTCTCTCCTCCTGCCCTCCTCCTCCCGTGCTCCTGCCCTCGTCCTCTGCTCCTCCTCCTCCCCTCCTTCCCTCCACCTCCTGCTCCTCTCTTGAGGTATTCCGATTTTGCGATATACCCTGCTAAACAATCTGAGTAAGATATTTATATATCTTCTGGTATGCTCGCTCGCCGCTTGCCCGGAGAAGGGACATGTAGTTCTCGCATCTGGAAGCTTCACTCTGTCTAAGTTCTGCCGGTGCCAGGAAACAGGACAGCAGGATCAAGGCGAGAAAACGAGACGGCGTTAAAGTCTCGCCAAAATGGAGCGATGGGTAGTTCTTTTGGGGTTAACTGATTGCTCGTATATGTAAAAAGTAAAGGGTCAATAGTCACGGACATTTTAATAAACGCGGGGCGGTGTGGCTCATTATGGATACAGTTCTTGCTTCCTGGTTGGTTCGTCGTCGTTGTCATCGGTTCACGCCGTAATCTGATTGGTAAAAAGCGGTAATAAGATGCTGGGGATTTCCCACGCTCTGCGCTTTTTAAAGGGAAGCTGAAGCACTTTTCAAGAAATTTTACTGAGAAGCGGGCTTCCATAGACCAACTCAACCCACTGACGTCACTCCAATGCGGTGGCGCTGCTGTCGGTAATGCGCGTGCACAGACGCTTCACTCCTCCCGAATTCGGTATCTGCGCACGCGCAGTGCCCACACCTGTGTGGGCAAAGCGGGCTTGTTTGTCAACACTCTGTTGGTGTACAGCTTTTAATCCCGTGAATTGAGTTGTCTACTTCTTTTGGGCAGAAGTAAAGGTAAACCGCGTTTGTTTTGCCAGATACGCGCATTGATTCCCGACGGGCATGCGGCGATCTTCTCTGCCGCCTGTCATATGTTCAGAGCGTCGTGACGTCATCGACGTGCCATCCACGCAAATTGTTGTGTGTATGTCAACGTTATTAGATTTGCTCAGTTAAGGCCCTGTCACACTGAGGCAACACGACGGCAACAGCAACACAACACGTTGTCCAACAGTCGGGCAACTTGTTGCTCGCTCCCCATGTTGTCCGACAAACCTGTCACATCGCGGCAACAGCACGACAACATGGACGACAACTAAAATGTTGCCTCGGTATGACAGCTTTCGGCAACAAAAACAGCAGCAACTTGTGTTGGACAACGTGTGTTGCCCTGATCGCTGGCTGAGCGAATTTCGGGCAGGCAACACGACAACATAGATAGCTTCGATGGTAGAGCTAGTCCCCTATCAATAGCGTCTTACTGAAATGAAGGCTTGGAAAATGTTATTTAAAAAAAATTAGGGCTGGCGTGCAGCTAAAATATTTTCGATTAATGTTTTTGCTGCGTAGCTACGGAAAGCGATTTTCGAAATGGTCACAGCTGCGGTCGTGAACGTTCAGACTGGTTTTGAAATTAAAACTGCCTAGAGACCAGCTCAAATTACTGATAGTAAAATAAAATGGCATGCTTACTCACCCGCTGATGAAGTATAATAAAAATGACCCAGAAAACCAAAGATTAAAAAATCGAAGCATTAAAACGACCATTCTGATCATGATTATTGATACTTGGAACTTGGAAGCAGCCGCTACCAGACACCTGATTTGCTTTCAAAATACCCAGGACGTTTTGGGGGAGACCCTTTACAAAAAACAGCGCCATCTGTTGAACGCAGCGGCAATCAGCGTCAGCCGCCATCTTGCAGGGTTGGCGGCGGCAGCGCCGATACGGCATTCCACTTGGAGAGACGCGACGTAAACAAACATAGCACCGACAAGCCGGAAACTCCGAAGTGGACGCCAAAAAGTCCCCTACGACCACTAGCCGACGCCAGCATTGATGGCATTCCCCTCGGAGATACGCGACATCAAGAAACAGCACCGATTAGCTGAAAACGCCGAAGCGGACAGCAAAAAATCCGGTGAGACCGCTGGCCGACGCGATTACTTCATGACATTTCCGTCCGAGAGACGCGACGTCAAGAAACTGCGCCGACATGACGAAAACGCCAAAGCGGACGCCAAAAAAGTCCCTTACGACCGTTAGCCGACGCGAGCAATTCGACGACATTCCCCTCAGAGAGACGCGACGTCAAGAAACAGCGCCGAGAAGCCGAAAACGCCGTAGCGGACTCCAAAATGTCGCCTACGACCGCCGCCGACGCGAGCACTTCAACGATATTCCCCTCAGAGAGACGCGAGGTCAAGCAGCGCCGACAACCCGAAAACGCCAAAGCGGACGCTAAAATGTCCCCTACGACCGGTAGCCGACGCGAGCACTTCGACGAAATTCCCCTCAGAGAGACGCGACGTGAGGAAAGAGCGCCGACAAGCCGATAACGCCGATGCGGACGCCAAAAATCCCCCTATACCGCTAGCCGACGCGAGCACTTCGACAACATTCACCTCAGAGAGACGCGACGACAAGAAACAGCGCCGACAACCCGAAAACGCCCAAGCGGACGCTAAAATGTCCCCTACGACCGGTAGCCGACGCGGGAACCTCAACGAAATTTACCTCGGAGTAACACGAAGCAGACGTTGGTAAGGTCGTACAGAACGGAAACACCGACCACGCCATGCATGAGCGAGGCAACGTTAGAGCGAGGTAAATAAGAAAGTGTCGTTGGAGAGAGCAGCACCTACACGACCTACAGCCGCACGCGCGTCCGGGCGTCCGGAACAACCCTGCAAGATGGTGTCGGCCGCCCAATGTTACGGCACTCGTTTAGCAGATTTTCACCGTTGCCAGATATTTTGAAAGGGGTCTATAGCGGGCGGTAGGCAAGTAGACAGCGTTGAAAAATATTTATTCCGCCGATTGTTATGAAGGCCGATCGTGTCGGTGTCGCAGTTTTGAAGTACTGTCAGTTCAGCTCAATACCACGCTACAAAAGACACTTTGGGGTACTACCGGTGCTAACTCAATTGTACAGTAGACATAGGAATTGCATGAAAGAACCGGACAGAAACACTTCATACGGTGGCGTAAATCCCGAAAATATATCAGAGCTGTCACTTTCCTCGGTTAGGGCTATCTGCTTTGTCTGCGAATGAAGAACATTTTGATAAAATAAAGAGCGGAAAATACTCCCCCCCCCCCCCCCCCCCCGCCTCACTCACCACGACTCGCCTGGCGTCGCTCGACGCGCCGGGCAGCTTTGGTAACTGCAATGTATTCTATGGGATACGTACGTTTCGAAGCACAGCGTCTAGATGGCGTTTCAGCTCTGCTCTATGCAGCTCTATGGAACGCAGAGTAATGAAAACCAAAATCTAGATGGCGCTTCGAGCGACGGCAGGCGGATTGAAATGAGTGAGGGGGGGGGTACCCCCTTCCGCGGGAGTTCCACAACTGAGTTAATCTAGTAACGTTGTGTATGTTTATATAGCCGGAAGTGACGTCATTAGCAGGATCTGACCCCGCTGATGACGTCACGTTTGCTAGCGTTTCCTCTCCGCTCTCGTGCTTTTTTACTTTCGGCGCGCCGCAACGGGCGGGTCTACGTCGAAATTTTAATGGGCAATTACGGATCTCCTACTACTAAGATCGAAAGAAAACTTAAGACACATCAATTCTAAGGTGCCTACATTAGTGCTTTCACTGTTTGTTTGAATTCGAGGACCTCTTCAGCTTTCCTTTAAGTTGCCAGTGACCGGAGATCTCTCCAGCTTGAAATGTAGGCCTCGGAAGAGCGAAACACGACACACACTCTTGTCCGCCTTGTTCGGGGGCAAGCGATCGATCGCAAGTGGGGACATCGTTGTTGTGATCGATTAAATTCGCAACTTGAACGCGACGACGCGAAGAAAACTTGACACCCCCACCACAGAACTGCTCCACCCTGCGCTGTTAACGTCGCCTCTCCTTACGTCTCGAAAAGGAAAAGCGCAGAGACAAGAAATCGCACCAAAAGTTCCTGCTTTTAGAAGAAGAAAAAAATACACAAAAAACATCTTCAAGGAGAACGAAGGGAAGAAAGAAGCGCATTAAGATAACATAGTAGTTGCGGAGCAATAAACCCGCTCCAGTCAGATATCCCGCAGTTCGTGTAGTCCACAGTTGAGACGAATCTACTTTTCTCGCTTTCCTTCCTGCCCCCCACCTCGCAATTCTGTTTCGTTTTATTTTTATAAATAAATATAATCTTGACGCGCCTTCTTTTTTTTTTTTCCCTCCAAGTAACATCTCTTTTCTGTTAAGCCCCTTCCTACTGCCGCTTCTCGTTTCGCAAAGAAAAAAAAATTAAAATGGGCGGAAGTCAGATATAGTATAGAGTGTGAGGG
Organism: Ixodes persulcatus; assembly: GCA_013358835.2. Lineage (NCBI taxonomy): Eukaryota > Metazoa > Arthropoda > Arachnida > Ixodida > Ixodidae > Ixodes > Ixodes persulcatus. The sequence continues at coordinate 120,251 of JABSTQ010009077.1, read as the reverse complement.
ATGCCATAATCCTTAACACCGCGCTGGCTGGAACCGCCACGCCACATTGTGAGAAGAAAAAAAAAAAAAAGATGGACGAACAATACACGCGCCCAAGCACGCCGCGAGCAGCATAGACCCATCCAGCCGTATACACACAGACGCGGGCAGAAAGGGCGCGGAAGCGGAAACACGCCATATTGCCTCCTTGCATAAGTAAACGCGCCACATTTTATCAAAAGTCCGGTCCACGGAAACAAACGGCCATATATATTTCATGCGTATGTGTGCGAGCGTGCGTATGTTGTACATCTGGATCTGCGGATTGCCTTTCGGCTACACCCCGTTTCACCTTGAGATGGACCGTAGGGTATCGCCGAGGGTCATCAGAGCCGGTCAGGTGCCTTGCGAGCGTCACGTGACCTTCCGGAGTGGCTCGGCGACGCGCGGGACGCGTTTAGTCACGTGATTCGTTCGCAGCGCTGGATTGGCTGAGACGTCTCGTAGCGCCCGCGGCGGTCCATCGTAAGGTGAAAAAGCGAGTGATAGAGAGAGGAAAAGACAGACAGACGAGAGATTCAAAAATAAAAAGAAAAACGAGAGAAAGATGGCCGGCGCCATCTTTATAAAAGATGCAGACGATCATTCCTGCTCAGAAATTTTGGTTTCGCCTTTCTTTCTTTGCTATTATCTGTTTTGCGTTGCTTTTGTGGCACGCACACCGAGCTCGATAAACAAAATAACACGTAACCCGCCAAAAAAAAACTTAAAAGAAAATGAAAGAATCGCATAGTTTGGTTAGTTCCGTGGCTTTGGGTGCCCGAGAGGGACATTCTTGTCGACGCTCGAATAAAATGCAGTTACTTACGTGCGAGGCGAGCGTGCAGTGCGGTGGAAGCGTTATTGCGCAAGGGTTGTCGTCCTTTGCGGACGACAAGAAACCCGATCTAGCGACGCTATGGAAGAAATAAACTCCGACGGCAGGGTATTGAAATTTATAAGTTGCGGTTTCGATCTCTTTCTTTCACTCGACGACGTTTTCCAATCTGGAAAGAGAAAGTAAAGGAATGTGAATGGAACAATATAAAGCACGAAAATATGTGCCAACAACGTGTAGCAATCAAATGAATATGGTATTCGGAATTCTTAGCGATACTTAAAAAAACGAGCAAGCTGTAGTATACCTGTTTTCACTTCAAGAACTGTAGTAAAGATAATGGACCTCTCGCCAAATCGAAGCGATCCTAGCGGCGTTGAACCGCGCGAAGCATCTTGGGTACCTTTTGGCCACAGTCTAGGTTTCAATTTGTCAAGCTCAAATCACGCCATCCCATCACGACCAAATACAGTGCATGCATTTTTGAATGTGTGACCTTGCTTAAATGTATAGTACTGCCTACTAATACGGATAAACTAACGGAGCATTTTTGGGGGCTCCCGAGACGTACCAGACTTTGTGCGCAGGAAAACAAAGAAAGAAGAAGAATTGTACTGGGCCGATCATCGTTCCGCCGCCATTTCTCTGCTCGTGCAAGAAAGCTCATGCGATTTCAAGCTTGCCAAAGCTATCTTCACGCGCACGTTACACGTGCTTGCACGCCTGGGGCACCAGTCGTGATGCCATGCTTGCAATTGTCTATAGACCAGCATCTGAAATCCTAGCCCCCAGCGATAAAAATGGGAAATACTAATCTCAAACGCAGGCCCTTGCTAAGAGAGGGGCTGCGCATAAAACAAGTTTTGCTTTTTACAGCACTCTTGGCATCGGTTTTGTTCTCGGAGCTTCGTGACTATGCATTTGTGACGTTCTTTCACTACAATATGTGAAAAGATAAAAAAAAAAACGGAGTTTCGCAAAAAGCGTGGCCCCCCTACTGTGTCATGCCGTCAGCGTAAGCAAACATGGCGACGCCCATAGAACAGAGCAGACACTGGTTTATAGGCTACTTAAATGATCCGTGACCCGGAAGGGTCATGCTGCACCCTGAAGTGGTAGCCTGGCCGTCAAAAAAGCATGGGAGGCGGCAGGCCTTACTCGTACTCCTCGCTAAGTTTATGCGGAGCGCAGGTTTGCCTGCTTTTTTTGCCGGGGGTTGTGGTGACGTCAGAACAGTGAGCTCTGATTGGCTCTTATTGAAGGATAGTGGGTAGACCTCATGGCATCTTGCTTTGAGCTCTACCCACTATTCTTCAATGAGAGCCAATCAGAGCTCGGCGTTCTGACGTCATCATAATCCCTGCAAAAGGAGCAGACAAACTTGCGCTCCGCATTGGCAGGTCCATACGGACGCTGGAGGTCCGTGCTTGAGCGGTGGCTCTCACGACGATGAATGGGTGCAATGCGAGCGAGTGCTGGCTTTATTTACATGCAGTCATGAGATACACTACCTCGTTAACGAGGCAATTGAAATCGAAACCATGCCACTTCTCTCTATGGCCAAAGATGTCCCATAATGCTACGCGCGCAGTGCTGCAGACCGTGGTTTTTGGAAGTAACCCATTTGGCTCCATCATGGAGCGTTGCTAATTTTCCCCTTGATGTTGGTACTTGTATGAGTACCAACATTTCTAGTTTACGATAAAGTACACAGTTCGAACGCGGGTTCGTCAATCTCTTTATCTTTATTTCAAAGTAAGTACAAGGTGACTCCAAACTTTAGAGCTTCCTTTTTTTTCAGCGCAAAAATAAATTATGCATTACTGAACGCTTATTCTCCGCCCAAATGTAGCCCTAGCGGTCCTAACCAGATGCCAAAGTTTCAGAACTAAACGTTATCTTATTCAAAAGTTACGTTATTTTCCAAAATTTCCTATGAAAAAATTGGGTCTTTTTGGGGCCCGTTATCGGTTACTGGCCTTGTAGAGCTCCGTGTATTATAAGAGGTCCATCGGCCGCCGGTTTCTCGTTGAACATTTCAGAAAATCGCTTATAACTTTTGCATAAGGTAGCGGTTGGTACTGAAACTTGGTCATCTGGTTCGGACCTCTGGAGCTACACTTGGACGGAAAATGAGCGTTCGGCAATGCGTAGTTTAGTTTTGCGGTGAATATAACCCTGTACTTCTTTAGGGAGGCACACAGCGTAATGTTTGTATCATCCTTGTCAACATCGCGTTTGAGTATATGATCGGATTGCAATAGCTTATCTGATTGTCACTGAAACTGCGGAATAACCCAGTAATAAACTAAAGCAAAAAAGCGTTCTAAATGTAAACCCAGAACGAAAACAAAGTTCGGGAAAAAAAAGGAAACAAAACTGATCTGTGCGAGGCGAATTTTTTTTTTTTTTTCACCTACCATTTTGTTTGGGTATGGAAATAAGTATTAATTAATTTTAGTAGGAATCTACTTCACTTCAGTAATTTCCATAAAAACATATGTATATTCGATCCAACTTTTAAAAGCATCACATGGTATCAATGTTCCCGACGCAGACAGTGACCGTTAATTACGTGTCGCGATATTCAATTTTTGGGACTGCAACAAGAGGAGGCCATTGAGTCGTACTACAGGGTGCGCCCTCCAAACATTTTTCCAAGGTGTGTTTTACCGAAAAAATAAACTACGCAACACCGAACGCTCATTTTCTGCTCAAATGTAGTTCCATATGACCAAATAAAATGCCTGTTTCAGCATTAACCGTTATCTCGTTCAAAAGTTATCTGATTTTCCGAAATTTTGAATGGGAGACGGGGGTTCATCTTCTCCGTTTTCGGTAACTGGGGCCATAAAGCTCCGTGTAATATAACAGATCCACCGGCCGTCATTTTCCAAATAAAATTTTCAGAAAATCGCTCATGAATTTTGAATGAGATAACGGTGGGTGCTAAAACTTTGGAATTTGGTTCGGACTTCAAGCGCTACATTTGGGCGGAGAATGAGCGTCAGGTGATACATAGTTTATTTCTGCGGTGAAAAAAAAAAAAAAAATTTTGCATTTTTTTTTTTTTTGTGGGGGGGGACATTTTGTACACTCCACTTCCTTTTTTCTCAAAATGAAGTGAAGGCTCTTGGGAGAACATCAAGAAAGGTATAAAAATATTGCTGTATTTGTTTGGTGTTTGTGTGTGTATGCGAAAAAAAAGGGGGGGGGGGTATGTGTTTGTGTGTGTATGCGAAAAAAAAGGGTCTTCTGATATTCGACTGAGTTAGAGAAAAACATTTGTTAATTACTTTATCTTAAGCCGAAGTTTCAGAAGGAGATCTCAGTATCTCTCGGATTCCAGTAGTTTCTGAAAAGCAAACCAAAATTATACAAAGTAAAGGTTAGTTGTTTTTTTGTTTTTTTTTAAGTGCTTGAAGGATTGATTGTTGTTGTAAGCAACAAAGTCAATGCTTCATTATATGGGAATGGGAATTGAATTTCGAAAGATTATTTCATCATGTTATAAAAAAGAAATCGCGTTTGGCCCAGCTTTGATACTCTGATTGAGCTCGAGCACGTTCAAGTGAAATGGTTGACGGCAGAGCTAAATCCCTTATTGAAGTGTTGGACGAACGTGCGGGTGTTCAGTTCTGAATCTTTTTGCCCTCTTCTTGATGAAAAGAATCGATGCGATGCCTCCCTTTGCTTCTCCCGCCTTGCTGATCGACACCCGATCATCAAAACAAAACAAAAAAAACGAGAAGTTTGTGTGTGCACCGTAATACGGCGCACACTATCGGGCGCACGCACGGGTAAATCGGAAAGGTAGCACCAAATTAAGAGGCAGGAGGACAGGCACAAACTGAATCAATGGATTTCAGTGATAGGAAAGTAAAAAAGGGATGTAGCATCCACTTGACGGTTATCACATCGGGATTATATGAGGCTACTCGAGTTTAAAGTTGCCGCTCTCATAATATGGCAACGTAACCTATTTAAACGTAATTAATTAAATTGGATTTGTACGAAATAGCCCCGCAATATCCTGGAATTTGCTTTCAAAGCGAGCACGTCTCGCCTGGAAACGAAGAGGTTTAGAGCACCATCTCTATTAACTATAGTTAGAGCAGTTTGAGTGTGCTATATTGATAAAAAAAATGATTTTGTTTTATGAGAAAGTTTGCGTAGTGGCTTCGGGAAGCTTTAGCCCGCGAGTTCGAGACACTTAGGGGTAAGCTCGGTGCTAGCTGGTGCTATTGACTAAGGAAGCAAAACGATGTGTATCAAGGTGATCACGTACTGTTGAACTGTTCGAAATTGAAGCGCTCGGGGTACAATTTCTTTATATACGAGCGCTGCACATTCGTTCGCTGAAAATGGGGCCCCTCTCTTTGAGGAAGAACGGTGGAACCGCGTCGAATAGACGTGAAGGGGACAAACGGTGTGTACCCCGCTTCACTTTAAGTCCTACCGCATCCCAAGCTACCACCCGAAGGAGCCACTTAGGCAGCAGAAGAAAACGCATCGCCACGGCGCTCGTTGCGTTAGTGGGCTTTCTATTATCAGCTAAGCCAACCACGTGCACAAAGAAGCACAGGATCGTGACCAATTCAGTGTGCGCATTTGGCTTAAAACAGGGGTCTCCATACTTTTTCGCTAAGGGCCCGGATCAGGGATCATGTAGCTGTCTCGATAGTAAAACAAATAAGTGAATATAAATTAGAAAAAAAAAATTATCCTATATAAACAATTATTAAAAACAAAATTAATAGAGTGACTAATAAGTTAATAAAAAGGTCAAGAATATGAGGTGGATGACTACAACTAGTTTATTTTTAAATCTAGTATTTAGTTGAAAACTATGACATCGCGCAATATGGGGACCGAGAAAACTCAGCAGGCATAAATCAAAGCGCATAAATTCGGGCATGTTCCAACAGGATAGAGGACCGGTCCCCACTTGCAGCGAAGTGCTAATATAGCGCTTCTCACGTGTCGTCAGCTACTTATCGTCTGCCATGAGCAACAGTTTTGACGGTGCGATACAATGCTGGTGAACGCTCCCGTCAGCACGCGCTTAGCGCGAGGTCAGCGCTATGCTCGTAGCGCTCCGCTACATGTGTGAACAGGCCTCGATTAGAATCATAGAACTGATGCTGAAAATATGAATAGAACATGACACTAGGCCCAAAATAGATGTGAGCGCACAGCAAGTTTAGCACACGAAGTTGCATAGGTAGGAAACAGGGCACCAAATATTTTTCGCCCACAATGTGCGAAGAAAAGAAAGCGGTAGCTGTAGCACGGTCGCGCAATGCGGGTAGAATGGTGCGACGTGGTTAATTTTCATAGCCGTCGTGGTTGGCGTCGTGGATGCTACTGATGACCGCCGCCAGTGATCCGTAAGTGGGAAGCGTGGTGGAAGTTTCTAAAACCATCCAACGTTACACGTAGCAACTAGATACTGCCAAAGTGGGATTTCGCATAACGCGAGTAATGTTTGAAAACAAGTCTTTCAAGCAGACGACACGATAATTCTCCCTTCGTCGCGCAATTCTTGGCAGGACGCCAGGGTGCTCTCTTCGCTCTCTTCGCGCGGCATGGCGATGGGAAGTCCCGACTTCCCTCTCCTCACTGCAAAAAAAAATAATTTTTTTTCGCGCGCGAGGCGACGACAACGGACGAGGACGAAATCTCTGTCAATTGTCACCCATAAAGCTATAGCTTTAAATCTTTATGGCAAACTGCTAGGCAATTCTGTTGCATACGTGAAACATTCTAGCATCACAAACGTTTAACAATACTCTAAGTTTCCAGACGCCAGAGGCCTACATTCACGGCACTCTTGATCAGATAGTTTAAGGCTGCGGTCCCACGGCAGCCATCTTGAACAAGGCGTTAGTTCAACCAATAGATGGCGACACGCACCCCTGGGGTGGCAGAAATATTGGTTCACGGTGGGATGGCTCGAGCACCATCACGTTCCCATCGTGGCCTTGATCGCGCCGCTGCCAGCTGTGCTCAACTGGCTCAATAGACCATATGCGAAAAGAAGCGCCATCTAGTGTATTCATGATCAAGTATCAGATTTCCACCATATTGGGGGGTTCCCGTACCGATAGTTTCGCCCGAGAAACAATAGTCCCGGCAAAGTGGAAGTCGTAGAACTAAAATATCATCACCTGCTGCAAGCCCAGTACGCACCCGTTACAGAACGTCTTCGAGAAATACCGTTCATTGACCTGGATGGCCCAGTTCACTGCTTGAGTGACGAGTCTTGCGACCTCGTTGCTGGCAATTCCTTTTACAGAATTTTGCGGCCGTCTTTCTTTTCTTCTTTGAACCGAAACTAACCAGCAACTCGTTGAATGTACAAATAAACCGCCCTAATATCATGAAAACCGAGTTAGATGCAGATGCGCCTCGTACGCAACTGGAAGATGTGATAAACCCCCCAATATGGCTGCTCCCAGAGCCATTTATACTGAGAGAGTTTGGCCAATGGGCGGAGCTTGTTGGCCGCTAGAACAAGCGAATTTCGCGGTAACACAATATGGCGTTACTTCTTTGTCTTGTTCATTCCTGAGAAATCGCGTAGAGTTCCTATGAGTCAGAGCCACAATATGGCGGACGGAAGTAGTCATCCCCCGGTTGTCAGACTACGCTGCTGTGGTTGCCAGGCTGTCAAAATCTCCTTAAGAAGGCCAAACTCTCTCTGGCTGCTCCTAATGGCATGATGATGATAGCTGGCAAGGACTTTTGCATATGGCCTATTAGCGACGTGCGCGGCTAAAAGCGTCGCTGTTGTCAGCTTTCCACGATTGGTCAAACCATGGGCATATGAGCACTGTCAGATTGTCAACTTTGACGGTGTTAGTTTCTGATTGCGATGGCTCCTAGCTTCTACTGTTCTTTTTAAACACACCATCGAACTCGTCGTCGCACCCGATGGTAAGTAGCCAGAATAACAACTGGTGACGTCACGGCGAGGCAAATCCCAGTCGTGACGTCACGGAGGGAAACCATAAGAGGGCGCCACCGAAACATCTCGGCCAGAGCCGTTTATACTGAGAGAGTTTGGCCAATGGGCGGAGCTTGTTGGCCGCTAGAACAAGCGGATTTCGCGGTAACACAATATGGCGTTACTTCTTTGTCTTGTTCATTCCTGAGAAATCGCGTAGAGTTCCTATGAGTCAGAGCAACAATATGGCGGACGGAAGTAGTCATCCCCCGGTTGTCAGACTACGCTGCTGTGGTTGTCAGGCTGTCAAAATCTCCTTAAGGTGCAACCCCACCCTGCATGACGTTTTGGTGCTTTTTTGACGGCTTATAACTTTCTTTCTATGTATCTTACAATTATAAAGTAAATGTCAAAATAAAGAGCTGCTTTTCAACAATACTTTAATGTCTCGATATTACGGTTATTTTCAATGGTTAGTTAATTATTCAGCTTTTAATAGACCACAGTCTCTAATATTGAAAAAATTATTTCTCGAGTTGTAACGTCCGATCGTCCACGATATTTTACGTGAGCGTTCGGTTGGATGTAATAAATTGAAAAACTAAGCAACAAACTGTACAGATAATATATATTTTAAAATAAAAAATAAAGTTTAAAATGGTATTATTTTATGGCGCTATAAAAACGGAATCACGTCAACTAATCAAAATAACGAGACATTAAATTATGAAGCATCCTTCGATATTACATTTCCAGAACTTCCATATTGATATATTACACGTTAAGAATGTTATAAGACCTCAAACTTTCCCCATTCAGTTACGGCGAGTTGTAGTTTCTTAATATAAAATACAGATGGCGACACATGTTCAAGAACAGCTTGATGTGCATTTTCCGTCGTGCGCCGCTTGGAACGCCACGTGAAAGACAGAAAAAGCGCCAGATGTCAGGGTGTCAGATGCCTGGGGGGCTATGTTGCGCTTTTTGGACTCCCAGGAGACTTGGAAGAGGGAAGTGACGTCAACGACTAGAGAAACGCAGATTGGATGTTGACAGAAGAAAACAAAATCAACATCCAATCTGCATTTGCTGCGTTGTTGACGTCACTTCCCTCTCCCTAGTCTCCTGGGAGTCCAAAAAGCGCAACATAGCCCCCCTGGATGCCCGCAGTGAGCGAGCCAGAGATGTCAGAACAACAAGCGCGAGGCTGCGGGTGCACCACCGCTACTTTTGCGCGCGTTCTACTGTGCGTCGGTACACATGCCCGACGCGATCCAAATGAAATGGGCGCCATGAAATGCATTCTGCCATTTCAGATTCCGCCACGTATGCGAAAACATATTAATGTTTTTATCACTTGCAAAAATCACTTTCGCAATCAAACTATGCTTGTCGGAATGGTTTGACTATATTTTGTTTCAAAAACCACCTCGGTGGCTCTTAAGTGGCAATGATAATAAAACAAAACACAAAACATTAAGTCGTCTCAGTGTCTTTGAGCCAACGCGCTGGCCCATGTTAAGAATGGAACCTTCGGCAACCTTCTTCCGAGTTTCAACGCTGCGGAGGCGAGTCCCGGAACGGGTCCCGACGTGTTCAGGACTGACGCCCACCTGTCGAAGGCTGCCCAAAACGTGTCTCAACGCGTCCGTGACGTCAACGGGACGTGTGTGTGTGTGCGTGTGGGTTCGTGCGCTCCGGAAGGGGAGAGAGGCCTGGCCTAACTGCGGAGAACCTTGGCTATGACTCATTTCTGACTACGTTGCGACGGACCCAGCTGCAAAGCACGTGGCTGTCGCACCTGCTGCCCTGGCGGAGAGTGAGGGAGAAAACGGACCCCTATATAAGGCGGGGCGTGAGGGCTCCATTTGTTCTCTTGGATTTGACGACTGTATCGCTACCATGTAATTAAACCGTTCGTTACGTTACCAATTCTCCCACCTCCACTGGACCCCTGGGTTCTTCACTTCGGGGAATGGTCGTCGTCACGAGCCAGGAAGCTCCCGGACGTGCGCCCTAAGCCCCGCCTCGAACACCCATGAATCCATATTTGTCGGGTTTAAATATCGGCCGAGGTGCCCGCAATCCGACGGAGGCCAATCTGAGATTTCGGTTGCACGTCAAATGATCTCCAGTTAGTCAAAATAAACCCGCAATTCTTTTTTTTATTTTTATTGGGGCCTGTTAAGTGATTTTTGTTGGTTTGACTTGTAAAACCCTGAGATCTGAATATTTGCTTTGCTTTACTTTAGTTCGCAGCGCAGCCAACGCTACGGGCTGATGAAGCCTCTGAAGCAGCGCCAAGAGAACGAGGTTAAGCTGTTCGTTCTCTTTCTGTGCTTATGCGGTCGGGCTAAACTAGAGGCACTAAATAAGCTACGCTTCATACACATCTTGGTGTTTAAAATGATGGTCGTCAGTTACCTGAAGCTTTATCTGAAATCACAGGAAACGCTTTTCCGTCCTCCACAAATGTTTAAACAGTTCGCGACAAAGCAAAGCAATATTACGTGAGCTTCCTCATCACACCGCACTTTTGAATCATGACGATCGGCAGTTGCATTTAATTTGTTACTAACCACCAAGATGGCGGCGTCCACAACAATATCGGGGGGGGTGGGGGGGGGGGGGGGGGGGGGGGGGGGGGGACTGCCGATACTCTAAAGGCCGGTTCAGACACTTGCGTTTGAGTGCGTTTGACTGCGTTGCGGCGAGAACCGAAAGCGAGTCACCGGTACATCTGTGCTTCGTATGAAGCGTGGAATCCAATTCAAGGATTCTTCTTGGCACGCGATATAAGCAGCAGGGATGTCCTGGTGTCTCGCTGCCGCAACGCAGTCAAACGCAGTCAAACGCAACTGTGTGAACCGGGCTTAAAGTACATTTATACTCCAACGTAACGTAGACGGGCGTGGCGTAGCGCAGCGCGCACAGATACTGATTGGTCGCAGACATCGACTTCCTGGTTGCTGGCCAATGAAAGGCGCGCGTTCTGCGCTACGCTGCGTTCACTGCGCTCGACGTCGGAGTATAAACAGCCCTTTAAGCGTAGCTCATTGTTGGCCCAGTGTGTGGTGGCACCGCAGATCAGAGCACGTGGAGAAATGCTGCAGAGCGAGGTCCGTTCAAAACACGGAGCTCGTGCTGCAGAACCTGTAGGGGCTAAATCCCCTCGATGTGTTTGCGTTGGTCTTTCAAGTAACCCCAAATGTGCCAGTGCACGAGGCCCGTCTCTCGAGCGGCCCTTGGAGGCAAATGGCGGCCCAGCGCTAAAATGACTGTCCTTTGAAAGCGAATGGCGGCGGAGCACCCGCTCGTGGCTCGTGTCTTGCGCGTTTCCACAACAATGGTTGGCGGTACTTGTAAGAAACGCCTTTATCAAGGGGCTTTAGCAGGGACCCTGGGTTCAGTCGCCCATCTGCATCCAACCGTCGTGCGATCGTGCACCACATATACTGCGTAATGCACGTTAAAGATCCCGAGCTAACAGTTGTACTGCACTTTTTTATAATCTTCAACGGGTAACAATGTCGCCCTACGAAACTGCTGCTGTCTTAAAACCTAACGACTAATTTTGAAAGCGCCGTTACATTGCATTTTAATGCATGTTCGCGTTCTTCTTTTTTTTTTTTGTCTACATCTTTGATTATGCGGCTCTCACTTGTGATGAAACAGACTATAGATGTCGTACTTCTGGAAAAATATTATATAACTAAGAAAATGGCACGTGAACGCAAAAGACAAAAGCGCACTTAATAAAAATAATTAAAATACTAGAATTAATTATAATTGTGTTTTCAAAGGTTTGAGCGCACCGAAAGCTATAAAAGCGAGCTCGATGCTTTGGATGGTGCGCTTGTTCACTGGAAGTATAGTTCAGGGCAGTATGCTCGCACTGGTATTATCCGCTTCGCTCGCACGACAAAACCAAATACTTTACTGGTAATGTATTTAGTGAAAAAAAAAAGCTTACCTTCCGTATATGTGCAATGCCCTCAGATTTCGCGTGATTACACACTTGTTTATCATTATTTTTTTCATTTCCCACTGCGATTCATTTCGTGCTCTTTTGTGTGCTACATGCATTAGAGACCAAGGTAACCCGGGAGAATTCTATTTCGCGGATTGTAAAAAAAAGCGATGCAACTTGCAATGTGTGCCACAATCAATACAAAATATTCTAAGCTTCACATCTGACCGCTTGCCTTAGTAAACATTGTTGTTTGTCAAGAACAATTGCGATTGTATGAAATCACGTAGGAAAATCTCGTTCTAAGCACGCGACCGGTGGCAGGCAGTGAATACTCATAATCGGCGCCGAGATGATTGACAGGTGGAGTTTTTCTATCAACCCAGAGTTAGAATGTTTCGTTCTTTCAGTTGTACGCAATCAGGAGACAACTTACACCAAATCTGAGGGTAATAGAGTACAATGAGCATTCAAACATAACGGCCTGAGCAGTATAATTGTGTACAAGCTTTAGCTTTTGATGCACCCTTAACTTTCGATACGCTCAACGCTAGTGTAAAATGCAGGGCTGTTTCATTCTTACTCAGCGTACCATGTGCGTGCTTACACTATATTTTATACAACGTCAAACTCTACCCGTTTGCATCTTTTTTCATTTATGCACACCACCACTTGCGCGTGTGAATTACCAAATTAAAACTGGTACAGGATGTCACAAAAACAATTTACAGGGTTATTTTTTTTTTTACCGCAAAAATAAACTAGGCATCGCCTGACGCTCATTCTCCACCCAAAGGTAGCGCTAGGTCACAACCAGATGCCGAAGTTTCATTGGACACCTTATTCAAAAGTTATAAGTGGTTTCCTGAATATTTCAATGGGAAAATGGAGCCCATTTTTTTCCAGTTTTCAGTTTCTGGTGCGATAGAGCCCCATGTATTCGAAAACTCCGTCGGCCGCCATTTTCCCATTGAACTTTTCAGAAAATCACTTTTAAATTTCGAATAAGGTATCGGATCGGGCTGAAACTTTGACATCTGGTTGTGACCTCTAGCGCTACCTTTGGGAGGAGATGGAGCTAGTGTTCGGCGATGCCTAGTTTCTTCTTGCGGTAAAAAAAAAAAACTGTAATTTTTTTTGTGACACTCTGTACATTGTTTAAACTATGTGCAAACGCTATCCCCAGACCCAAAATTTTTGCCTGGCGATTCATTGCATTTATCACTGGATTCGTATTAAAATTATTTCTTATCATTTATTGCTGTGAGTTAATTGTTAACGAATCAATGCAGATTGTTGGGCTAGTTGTTACTGGGAATTCGACTACATGATGGCGCTTAAGACAAGGACAAAAGGGGAGACTAGACAACACGGAGTGCTCCGCGTTGTCTATAGTCTACCCTTTTGTCCTTGTCTTAAGCGCCATCATGTCGTCTAATTGTGAACGTCGGCATTTTTTTTTTATTATGACGCCCGCACCTGTCCTACTTTGGGTTTACCAAACTCAACATCTAAACCTGAGTGTCATTTTTGTGTTTTCCAGTCTCGTGGTTTTTTTGTCAAAATAAACACCCAGCTACCTAAATGAGACACCTGACCGCCCAAAAAATTGTTCATTTGTTTTGATTTTTGAGGTAGTTAATTCCTCAAGCTAGAATTTCGGAAACCCAAGTCTATCACGTCATCACGTTTTCCTGTAAATCCACAAAGAGCCAAACGCATGCACGACAAAAGGGCGGCCCGTCATATTGCCACTCGCAGAGCCGAGAAAGCAACGCTCGGCCACAGACTTCTAGAAGATTCGCGTTCATTCTTGCATCAGTCGTAACTTTTGCCCTGCTTTCTTGTTCTCGAAATTGCTAGTTCATCCTCGCCCCGAGCGCGCGACGATCGAACCTTCTTTGCCGAACTTTCGAGATAGTGACGCACTGTAGATAAGCAGCTGCCCGCGACCTTGTCGAATCAGTCTCGCTCTCGCTCTCTGTTACGCTGCCGAATCGCCGCTTGCTTTTCTGCTGCATCGACGCTCTTTCTCTTTACTTATTCTGTTTGGCACAAGTTCGCCGATTAAAACCTTTATTTTTCAGTTCACTGTTCGTCCTCTCGTCACCTTCATTCCTGACAATATGAATCTGATCACATTGAAATATGTGTAATTGGCCTCTGAAATCTCCGATAACGGCGCACAAGCAATTTTATATTTTTCAACGCGTCGGTGGTTTTGTTGTGCATGTGCCTCGCCGTTTGGCTCAGGACGATTTTCGCCTTTTGTTCTGTCCACATTTTCTGGGGACGTGAGCTCGGAGCGTAAGCAACTGGCTCCCTTGCACAAGAACTGGCGCAGCCGCGCGCGTTCCAAAGAAGGCTCGTGCAGAGAAAAACAAGCAAAGGGCCAGGGATGTCAAATTCAGGATATAGAAAAATACCCCGCTGTACCGAAGCGCCACCACACACGATTTCTCGCATTGATGTACAGGCCTGGAAGGCGATCCCACCCCCATCTGTTGGTTCAGAATCACACTAACCAGGGGTGGGGTTGCACCTTAAGAAGGCCAAACTCTCTCAGTATAAACGGCTCTGATCTCGGCGCTAATAGGAAGTATTCACTGGCGGCCATAGCTGTGTGCACGACTGCTGAGCGTGTGCGGATAGCGAGCTTCCACAGTTCTTTTGTAACGTGCATTCCGCACCCTCAAAATGGCCGGTCTTAGCAGCCTATAAATGTGGGCTCGTTCAGAGCATGCGCTCTAGACATCACCCACAAATATGGCGCCCAGTGAATACTCCTTATAGCGTGGCCCAGCAAACTCATGTATGCTAGAATGTCAGGCTGATATAGGAGGTATTCACTGGCCGCCATATTTGAGGTCACTGTTTAGAGCGCATGCTCAGAACGAGCTTGCATTAATAGGCTGCCAAGACCGGCAATCTTGGTGGTGCGGAATGCACGTGGCGAAAAAACTGTGGAAGCTCGCCGTCAGCACGCGCTCCGCAGCCGAGCACACAGCTATGGCCGCCAGTGAATACTCCCTATAGACCTTTTTCGCATAGCCTCAAACCAGCCAGTAACTGACGTACCCTCGACCAGGTGAATTTTTGGATTGCCCGCTGACACAGGGTATGCAACCGCCAAGGGTATGGGCGAAAAGGCTTAAAAACGGACGTCGTGCATGAGTTAGTTCCGAGTGCTCCTTTTTACCGTGCTGCAATTTCCGAAAATCTGTCTGTCTACCACTGAGTCGTCGCCGTGTGCACAAATAATTTTAAAAAGAAAAAGAACAATAGCAGAAAGTGTGCCATGAGCACAAGAAGCTGCAGCGCGAGTGTGGCTGCAATGTTATCGAGCTTCGCATTTTCCCCAAGAATCCTTATTCATGAAGTCAGTCGATTGCGAGCTTGAATCGCGAGAGATTCGTATCAGACTCAACGTCACGTTTAAGCTCACGACCACTACGTCTATGACAAGAGGACCGATTTTAATTCGCAACTTTCACGACCTATAGGGGGCGCACTGGTGCCTACCAAAATGGCTGTCATCTGGATGATCGTCGTAGAACAGCAGTGCGAGGCTGGATCTGCAAGGCGTGAGTAATTCTAGTGTTGCTATATACGAGCAATATTAGAGCCTTAGTTTATTGTTTCACGTCAGGAAGGTGTTGTCAAGCATCTTTATTGTAAAGCCGATCATCCAGGAGCTAGGGAGCGCTATTCTCACACCGCGGTACCACCATCGCTGAAAGTTGCGAATTCCCGGTGCAGGTGGTCCAATTAGGTTATCACTACAAGCCCCATGGTATGTGAAAGGTAGGAAAAAGTCTACATGCCACCACTCAAGATAGAGCTATCAAATGCCGAGAGCTTACCTGCATAGACTACATTAAACTGCTCATATATGCTTCGCTGTGGAAACTCAAACAAAACACCCCAACGTCTTCGTCCTCGTTCTCTCGAGGAGGCAAGGTGATGGCCTGTGAGTAGCCAGCTGGATTCAACCGGACAAGCTCCAACCAAGTTATTGCAGCCCACCATAGCCAAGTCTAGCCAAGTTCCCCCATACCCACACCGTTGCCTACCCAGATAGCCGTGCTGCCATAACTAGCCGGTATTTATTTTTCTAAGCCGTTAGAGGGCGTCGTCGGCGCCGTAATTCTCAAGATGGCGGCGCCGTTAAAGAAAAGGTCTATAGACCTTTCCAATGTTTACAAAATCACAGTCCAGCGTGCGATCTTCACAGCCCAGCACGTGCGTGTTCGTCGCTTCGGAAAGCGAGCAAAGCACGCGCCATACGCACGAACGCTCAAAATGGCACCGGCCACAAGCTCGTTTTTGGAAAGGTCTATAGACCTTTTCTTTAACGGCGCCGCCATCTTGAGAATTGCGGCGCCGACGACGCCGTCTAGTGGCTTAGAAAAAGAAATACCGGCTAGTTCTGGCAGCACAGCTATCTCGGTAGGCAACGGTGTGGGTATGGGGGGAACTTGGCTAGACTTGGCTATGGTGGGCTGCAATAACTTGGTTGGAGCTTGTCCGGTTGAATCCAGCTGGCTACTCACAGGCCATCACCTTGCCTCCTCGAGAGAACGACGACGAAGACGGTGGGGTGTTTTGATTGAGTTTCCACAACGAAAGAATATATTAGCCGTTTAATGTAGTCTATGCAGGTAAGCTCTCGGCATTTGATAGCTCCATCTTGAGTGGTGGCATGTAGACGTTTTTATAAAATTCACATACCATGGGGCTTGCAGTGATAACCTAATTGGACCACCTGCACCGGGAATTAAAATCGGTCCTCTTGTCATAAACGAAGTGGTCGTAAGCTTAAACGTGACGTTGAGTGTGATAAGAATCTCTCGCGATTCAAGCTCGCAATCGACTGACTTCATAAATAAGGATTCTTGGGGAAAATGCGAAGCTCGATAACATTGCAGCCACACTCGCGCTGCAGCTTCTTGTGCTCATGGCACACTTTCTGATATTGCTCTTATGCTTTTTAAAATTATTTATCCATCCGACGACCACGCAGTGGAAGCCAGACAACCGTAGATTTTCGGAAATTGCAGCACGGTGAAAAGGAGCACTCGGAACTAACTCATGCACGACGTCCGTTTTTAAGCCTTTTCGCCCATACCCTTGGCGGTTGCATACCCTGTGTCAGCGGGCAATCCAAAAATGCACGAGGTCGAGGGTACGTCAGTTACTGGCTGGTTTGAGGTTATGCGAAAAAGGTCTATAGGAAGTATTCACTGGAGGCCATAGCTGTGTGCGCGAATGCTGAGCGCGTGCTGATGGCGAGCTTCCACAGTTCTTTTGTAACGTGCGTTCCGCACCCTCAAGTTTGCCGGTCTTAGCAGCCTATTAATGTGGGCTCGTTCTGAGCATGCGCTCTAGACAGCACCCACAAATATGGCGCCCAGTGAATACTCCTTATAGGGACATGCGGTTCGGCGGTTGCCATGGGCTTTCCCAATAAATCTTACCAAGAAGGAATCAATTGTTGATTGACGTGTCAATATTCTGTCAATAAAAAAATGTTCTGCAGGAATGCACGCTCAGTAGACTCAATCTTTCAAGACACCAGTGGAAGCGGACGTCTAGTAAACTGCTTCGCGATTTACGGTATTTACCTCGCCATTATAATGACGACTGAAAAGTGACGTCACGAAATATTGTGTTTCACGGGATCCGGAAGATGTTGTAAAGGTTGTTACATTATAGCTCCCAGAAAACAAACGGCCGTTGCAATATTTTCGGAAGTACCGACACACACTATGTTGTAAGCACAGCTTAGGAGGAATATGATGAAAAGCATCAGCATAAATAGGAAGACGTTTATTTTCAATGAAGACGCTATGATTGAGCGGTGTTTAGCGACGGCAAGTGATGAGCGTTCGGGAATTTATAAGTTCACATGATTGCTAACTATGGACATGCGGACAATGAAGACCTGTTTTGTCGGGAGATGGAGTTGCGGTGATGACCTGATATCGGACGACTCGTGGCAGACGAACAAGCAAGTTTCTTCTCAGCCAATGGTAAGCGTCAAGTGTCAAGCACAGCACGTCACTACCGACGTTGTCGACGTTTCGAGCACTTACCGCTTTCGACAAAAGTGTTGGCACCTGGGCTAATTTTGCGGAAAAACTCGAAGTCTTCCTCGAGTCTAGCGCCATCATGAACAGTAACTGAAAACGATCCACTATTCAGTCGGTGGGTGGCGAAACGTATAAACGTATCCGCATCTGCGGAGTCATGGTCGATGCGTACTGTAAGTGATTGGAAGTTTACACGATGCATGCCACGACGTCCAAACGCGTCATTGACGTTCTACGCTCTCTTTTCGCTACTTTTGGCCTACCGAAAATACTTTTCTCTGATAACGCGCCGAATATTCTTTCAAATAAAATATACAAGTTTTTGAGAAAAATAAAAACGGCATCAGGCACCACAATAGTGCACCATACCATCCTGCAACTAGCGGGCAAGCAGAACAGATGGTGTGTGAAACGAAAAAAGCCCTCTTGAAGCTTCCGGAAGAAGCAGCTAGTTCAGTGAAGAATCGCCAGGTTCTTGTTCCGGCACCACATTACGGTCTCATCTTCCACGAGAAAAACACCCACCGAAGCAATGGTCGGCGGACGAAGAGCCACACCCCTCGATCTCATGACACTATGGCCTACGAACGAAGATCGAGAGATTCCCAGATCGGGAGTAATGGCAGTTTATTCGATCGGACAACTCGTCTACGTGAGGAATTTCAGCGGAAGTCCGGCCTTTCATGTAAAACTTGAGTAGAAAAGGCTCTATGTTGTTTGACCAGAATGCCATTGAGTGTAAATATAACGAAATCACAAAACTCTCTGTGCAACTTCCCTTGTATTTGGTAGAAGAAACTATGATGGTTATTTGGACCTTTCACACCAGGCTCCTTTTTTTTATTTTTCGCCTCATACTCTTTTGCGGTTTCGGTAGCTATAAGAATCTTTTGGAACGGAGACACTTTACCTCAACGAGGCCATTTGTTCCAAGCAGTCCATCAGGGGATGCTGCTAGAAATCTGTCCTTCATATCAATGAATAAGCCGCGCTTTCGCACATTGCAGTTTTCATGTTCCACGTACAGTTGTAAAGCAGCATCCTCATTGATTCCACCATATTCTGTTGCCGGTGAAGAAAAGTCTTTGGGTACACGATACCTGAAACAAGCCTGGCACTCACTGTACGTTGTGGTTCGACACCCACTAATATCGTCGTCACCTCATATTTCTCTTCATCAACAGTACAATAGGCTACCGCCATATTACAATCCATGAACTAAAAAATTGAGTCGATCAGTCCTTCATTATGTTCATTATTTATATAATGTTATTACGTTACATTACCTCGAGACGATCGGCGTCCATCGTCGATCTTCAAATATACCTGTATATAAATTAGACGCACAATCACAAAGAACACAGCGTGCCGCCTCTTTTCTTAAGATTTTTTTTGAAACCAGCGCAAGCTGGCGTTCTCTCTTCTGAGACGGTTAGAACGGTCACTCATAAAACCCGCGTTCCTCCTACCCGGCCGCTTCCTCCTCTCATCATGTGTAGTTGGTTATAACTAAATAAGCTATAATAATGGTGTATTATTAATATTTAGTTTCAGCTTCAGTCAGGGGAAAGGAGGTTTGCGGGAACTAGAGCCGCTAAATGAGCTGCGCTTAGAGTATCGGCACTTCGTTCCCCTACATTGTTGTAGGCAACGCCATTTTGGTGCTTGTGCAGAGCAGACGCAACTGCCGATCGTCATGATTCAAAAGTGCGACTTCCTCAGCATTAGATTCGGTGTTAGGAGGCTCATGTAATATTGCTTTGCTTTGTCGCGAACTGTTTAAACATTTGTGGAGGACGAAAAAGCGTTTCCTGTGATTTCAGATAAAGCTTCAGATAACTGGCAACCATGATTTTAAGCTACAATTTGGCCAAGTGTCGCTACTCTGAAGCGTAGCTAATTTAGTCGCACTAACGGGAACAATAAGGAAGAGGCAGACGTTAAAAATAAGGTAGTGGCTTGTGAAACCCACGGGGCTTACGTCATGGCCTCTTCAGGTATTACAAGCTCCTTGAACAAGGGCACGAATAGTGTCATTAAATAAGCTACGCTTCAGAGTAACGACACTTGGGCATATTGTGGCTTAAAATCATGGTTGCCAGTTATCTGAAGCTTTATCTAAAATCGCAGGAAACGCTTTTCCGTCCTCCACAAATGTTTAAACAGTCCGCGACAGAGCAAAGCAATATTGCATCAGCTTCGTGACACCAGATCTAAGGCTGAGGAAGTCACACTTTTGAACCATGACGATCGGTAGTTGCGTTTGCTCTGCACAAGACCCAAAATGGTGGCGCCCACAACAATGGTGGGGAACAGAGTGTCGATACCCTAAGCGCAGCTCATTTAGTGGCTCTAGGCACGAAGTGAACTCGGGTGTATTCTTTTTCTTTTCGTCTTTATTGTTTATCGATTTCAATCATATCGAATAATGAACACATTATATCACACTACGCTTGTGTAATTATTTATATTAAATTTATTAACCTGACACAGTACTTAAACCATTCATTTGTCGATAGTAAATCTTCCAACATATTCTCTAAATGTGAAGGAAAAAGGCACGGACATTGATGATGATACAGACAACAACGCCGCCTTCGAAAATTTCTTGAACATTAGAAATCAGCAGTTTTGACCGCCATCCGGCAAGTAGCGCAACAAAACACTCTAACAGTTTTTAATTGTTTTTAAAATTAACTAAGCTCTGCACCTATCAAGAAACCAAAGCAAGATCATTGTGAAGATCGAATACATCGCAATATATATCTATTCCATGCAATAAATTATATTAGATGCCAATAAATCTGTTTGATGTCCATAAAAGATATGCGTCAAAAACAGGTAAGTTTGAAGGGCTCCTGAAACGTTATGACTTTGAAAATAAAAACAAGCCATCATCCACTTCGTGGGCAACCATTGTAGTTCTAAGTGTTATAAAAGATTTTATCATAGTTTAATTATTTCCTCGGCGGCATTTGAAGCACCGTGACTAGAAGCACAAAAAAGTGCTACGTTGGATATAAAATATCTAAACAAAAAACATTTACACAACATAAATTTTTTTTTGCATATTACCAATTATAAGCACTACATCTGTAGCTAATTTCATTCCCCTAGTGCATGTCATTAAAAAATATTTTTGTGCTGAAAAATTACAATTTTAGGGCAATATTTGGAGAGATGAACAGAACAAAGTAGTGCAAATACCAAAAAAGTATATCGTTACATTCTACTCCGACATCATCTTAACAAAACTGCTCTAGTGGAACCGTGTTATTTTTAATAGATTCTTCATGAAACATGAACTAGCGGAGCAAGTGTGGGTCCGCACCATCATATTCGCAACGCTACAAATGCGCATGAGCAGTATAAACCAATACATACATAATATTGCCGCGCGCGCAGCTTGCCAAGTAGGCAGCGCACGCGTGGCCTAACGGTTATAGCCCGTGCCTCCCACGCGAAAAGCCAGGGTTCGAATCCTGGCCGCGGGGACGCCTTTTTGTTGACATCTAATGTAATGTTCTGGTAAATTCGAGAACCGTGCTGCTTGTTCGAGTTTAGAAAGTTCTACACACCGAACATTCTACGCCGATTATTCCAGAAGCCTATACGCGTGTACATAAGGGGCTTCGCGTGGCGAGCCAAGTCAGTTTCGCCCCAGCGTTCGACTCTGCTGTCACGCCGACCTCGACGCCCGCGACGCTCTGTTCTCTTCTGTTGTTATCGTTTTCCTCTTTATTTTTGGGCACAAGTTCGCCCCATTAAACGTTTCAGTTTCCCCAGTTATTCTTTGTTTTCTTGGCTATTCCTTTGTGACAATATCAAATGGAAGAGGATTACTTTGCCTTTCGAACGACATCAATCCCACAAAACAGTATTCAAAAGAAGATGAGTAATGACCTGCCAAAAAGTACCTAAACTGTCGCATTCAGTGGGACCGTGGCCCTAATGCGTACCATATGTACACCTGATAGTTGTTACTAAAATGTAGCGATACTACCGCTAATCGGGCTGATAAACCTGGCGATCTTCCAGAGCCTTCCCTTTACCCTCGAGCTCCTCTCCAGTAGTGCGAAAAGGTGGTCAAGCTCTTCCACGCTTACCCCTCTCGTCACATGACCTCCACGTTAACCAATCAGCGTCGATCATCTCACTCCTCCTCGCCCACCCGTCAACCAATCCGTGTCGAGCCTCGCTGCCACGCTTTTATCCAGGCTTCACGAAACGCTGAACAGTTAGCCAAAGAACGTTTCACGTTAATAGCACCTCAATTCACGGCGATGTGTCGTGACATACTGGAAATACTTTTTTTTTTACTGCGATCCCAATCCGTGTCGAGTCGCGCGGCCACGCTTTTATCCACGCCTCACATTTTATCTGGGCTTCACAAAATACCGAACACCTAGCCAAAATCACGAAAAGAGAAAGCGCGAAAACAAAAACAAGTGGAAGACTACACAGGAAAAGAGCTTATTTTTAACTGACGTTTCCATTCGGAACTACTAACAAAGACGAAGACATCAAATACCCTAACGTTACAAGCGACAAATACTTTTTTTTTGAGAAAGGAGCGAAATGATCCGAAAAGTCTGTGAATTAAAGAAAGATAAAAGAAAGAAAATTAGCAAAACTAAAAGGAAAATGTGTACATGATTAAGGTAACACAGAGAGAAATAAAGAGAAATAAAATGGAAAAGAAAGAGAAAGGTAAAGCGAATTCCGGAAAAAAAATTAAGGAAATATTTCATGTACTCTAATTCTTTGGATGACAAAGTCACAGATGGTGCATTGCTGCAGGCGTCTCCCTTGGTCGCAATGGCTTCAGCCTCAGAAAACTCGCGAGTTCGCTTATCGAGACAGGCCCTCGGGATCCTTGTGCTGGACAGCAGCGGGGCGCATGCACACTGTTTCTCACATGTATGGCGAGATGCCCCGACGGAGAGGGTTTGAGTGATAGCGCATGTTCTCTGAGCCTTACGTCAATGCATCTTCCCGAGTGTCCCACGTAAACCTACCTACAGGAGAACGGGATCTCATACACTACTCCTCTGTCACAGTTGACGTATTTGTGGCAGTGTCGAGCACCGGATTCGTCAGGCTTCTTGCGCTGGGTGTTTACTCTGGGGCAGAGCCCCGTTTAGCTTTCTCATGGGCTGAAAGCACTACCGGTACATCGTATATGGAGGCAATTCTTTTGAAGTTATGAGAGATACGATGGATGTAAGAGACCTTTTCCTTTTATTTTTACTATTTATTTTTCTTTTATCTTTCTTTAATTTACAGTCTCTTCGGATCCTTTCGCTCCTTCCTCAAAATATATTTTTCGCTTTTGACGCTAGGTTTTCTTATGACTTCGTAACTGCCCTCCTTGGAATTGAAACGTCAGATGAGAGTAAGCGTTTGTCCTGTGTAGTCTTCCCCTTGCCCTTGTCTTTCGTGCTTTCCGTTTGCGTGATATTAAACTACCAAGGGCCCTAGTCCAACAAATTATTTTCCTACACTTAGCCAAATCGTTTCGCAATAAAATGATGACGCGAATGAGGAGGATAATGTCCAGTGAATAATATGACGACAGGACACGGCTTCGATAGGCAGTTTGCTCTTGTCGTTTTTTTCCTTTGTCTGGTATCTTAGTTTACGTTAGAGCCACTAAATACGCATGCTTCAGAGTGACGACACTTAGCCATCGTGTGGCTTAAAAACATTGTGGCCAGTTCTCTGAAGCTTTATTTGAGGTCGCAGGGAACGCTTTTCCGTCCTCCAGATATTTCAAAACAGTTCGCGACAAAGCAAAACGATATCACATAAGCTTGCTAACACCGTATCTAAAGCTGAGGGAAGTCGTGTTTGTTAATTGTGGCGATCAACTGTTGTGTTTGCTCTACACTAACTACCAAGATGGCGGCGACCACAACAATACCGGCGAACAGAGTGCCGATACTCTAAGCGTAGTTCATTCAGTGGCTCTAGTTTGCGTGGCATTTGCACGTTGCGGCACCGTTTCTTTACGCGCGCTTATTTTTGTGCCGGTACAAGCGCCTGCCAAAAGCCGGCAAGGCTTCATTGGAAGGACCGCAGTCTACCGCAAGCCGTTGGGAAAACCTCCGCGGGCCAGATTTGGACCGCGGGCCGGGGTTTGGAGACCCCAGGCTTAGTCCGTGACTGCAGACGCACAAGGACGACGAGCGCGCTGTAAAAATGCACATTTGGAGCTGTTCGATTGGCTCCGTGGGATCGCAGGGTCGACTGCGGTAAGACTTGAAGTGAAATGGGGTATAGTTCCTCGCTTCACTCGTCCACGTCTTCACCGCTTGTTTGCCGCCGCCTCTCTCAAAGTCGTGTGTCAGAATCGCCCAAGTGGCTCGCGAACTTTCAAAGCACACACGTGAGGGTGAGAGTGTATACCGTGGATGGCAATATGAACTGCGACAGCCGAGTGCCAGCTGAAGGAAGTAAAATGATACGTGGGACGCCTCCACTATGCTATGGCCAAGGAACTTATGCGGGGCGCAATTCGTCCGCTTCTTTTGCAGGGTCTCAGAATGGCGTCACAACACCCAGCTCTGATTGGCTCTTATTGAAGGATAGTGGGTAGACCTCAAGGCAGCTTGCTTTGAGGTCTACCCATAAGCCTTCAATCAGAGCCAATCAGAGCTCAGAGTTGTGACGTCCCCACAACCCCTGCAAAGGAAGCAGACGAACTTACGCTCCGCATACAGCCATGGTCACACTGCTAAAACATCATACAAAGGACAGTCTGCAGACAACAACTGTGGCCTGTTTCTTCCTGACATGACGGTCCGTCACATTTGTCACACAACATGTTCGGAGCACACGTACGTAGAAAAAAAAAAGGAGGCTCGAGGCGCGACCGCAGACAATTTGGTCGTCATGTCTGCAGCGCTCATCGTGTCTTTTGTATGAGGTTTATGAGCAGTATGACTGTAGGTTACTGCTACACTCGACAATATAAAATGTGGAAGTCCATAATTACTTTCTTATAACGGGTTAACGCACTGGACGCTTCCCGCACGGTATTGTTTTTCCAGCCCGGCCTGAACAGCCCTGTGCCAGCTCGTATTGCCGGGCCCCACGTACATCCACAAAATGCTTCGTTTACTTCGGAATTTGCGCAAGGACAGGTCGCTTTCTAAAGCTACCTGCTGGTAACGCCTTTAGCAAGTCGCTCTCACAACGCTGTATCGATTTGAGAAATGAAGTACACGAATACGGGGTTATCTAGCTCGTGTTCTGGGTGAGATAAACTTATCGCCAGTCAATAACGAGCAAAAAAAAAAAAAAGAACAACCTTGGATGTCGTGAAATAAAGCGATGAACGTTCGTTTTCAGAAACGAACGCAGCAACGACCGTTGGTGATGCACTCCGCGTCTTTGGCAGGAGCGCCTGCTGTTTACATTTGCATTCAGGTCGATGAGGCCTACCGAAGAAAAGAACGTGCGCGCGTGGTTCTGGCTACTCTGTCATCTCGAGGGTGACGTCGATAGCGCAGAACTTTTTTTACGCCTTCGACGTCACAAACAGACGATCGTTTTTTTAATACCGGCATTCTTGCTCGTTTACCACGCATAACCGAATTCCGCTGCACTAAAGGCCTGCTCCCACATACGCTACCTCAGCTCTGCAGCGCAAGAAATAGCACTGATCTTCCTCACGCAGCACTGACTTCGCGCCGAATTTGTGACACAGCGCTGATACTGCGCTGCGTCAGTGCTCGGTTTCCCAACCGTCCCGGATTGTGTGGAATTGTCCCTAGTTTACATACAGGGTCCCGAGTGCCGACTTGTCCTAGTGGGGACAGCATTATGTCCTAAATTGGAGAAATTAGAGCACAGTTAAATATTTTATGAGACTCGCTCGCGGTATACATAATTTCGAACAGGTCAAGAAGTTTGAGAAAGCGACGGCGGTGAGGCAGACCGAATCCGGGGAGCTTTATTCATTAGCCACCCTAGCATGCAAGCCATGGCACCCACGGCGATTCTGAATACATGCGTGTCTTAGACTAGCGTTGACAACGCCGTTCCCCCCCCCCCCCCCTCCCCTCCCCGAACGGAGAATGTTTGTTATCACCATCATAATTTTATGACAGCTCAACAAAACGTTAGCCCGACGTTACTCCCTCTCCCCCCCCCCCCCCCCTTCCCATCACGACTTCCTTCATTCAAGAGCAGGTAACCCAGTCACTGCTAAGTAACACTGAAGTCAGCGCTGTATCATGGCTGTAACCAGTGTCACGGTCACTGACGAAGGGTTCGAGGGGCCGTTCCAGTGTTCATTTAGCTCCGCGACATATATGTGTGTGAATTGAACTTGAGAGTGTCGATGGCAGAAGGTTCCGCTGTGCCAGGAACCAATCCCGCCTAAAGACAATACTGCGAGTTTTCCCCCTAAACGCCATCACAAGTGGATGAACGGAGCGCAGCCCACCTTGCGTCAGTATCGCCTCCAGCACATCGCACAGTCTCACAACGAGCGTCAAACAGAACTCAGGAGCAGAGGTCGGCATTTTAGGTCGCCCTCACCCTCACAGCCACACTCACCTAAGCCCCTCACTCACCCTCTTTCTCACAGCTACACTCACCCTAAGCTCCTCACTCACCCTCATCCTCACAGTCACATTCACCTTCAGCCCTTCACTCACCCTCACTGAACCTCACGGCCCTCACGCCACCCCCCCCCCCCCCGCACTCATTACTCTCACGCTCCTCACGCCCCTCACCGCCCTCACGGCCCTCACGCCACTCACCCCCCTCACTCACTCATATCCTTCACGCCCCTCACGCACTCACCGCCCTCACGGCCCTCACGGCCCTCATAACCCTCACGCACTCACAGCCCTCACGCACTCATACCCCTCGCGCCCCTCACGCACGCATGGCCCTCACGCTACTAGGCCCGCTTCAGATGGGGCAATCTCGCCCAAGAACTTGACGTTGCAACACTAGAAAACACGGGCCGCCCGCGTTCACATGCAGCAACCAATTGCTGCAATTTTGCATCATCATCATGAACTTTTTTTATTTTTTTTCACTATGCCAAGGGTGGCCAAGCCGCATGCGGCTCTTCGCGTGTTAAAGTGCGGCTCACGGTTCCCTCCCCTCCCCCCCCCCCCCTTCTTCCTCCCGGTCACACGATCACTTAGACAAACAGAGAAATGGAACGCGTTTTGAATCGAAAGACCAGGTTGCAGATTGGTAGTCTTACCTTACGTAGAGCTGGACTGCTTCTGTCTCGGATAGATGTAAATTTGTTCGAGTTTCGTTTACTGCTCTAAACAAAAGTTTGCCCCCCCCCCCCCCCCCCCCCCGCGCGGCTCTTTGAAGTTTTCTGGTTTTGTTTGCGGCTCTTAGGCCGGGTCAGCCTGGCAACCCCTGCACTATGCAGACATACAATTACGCGCTATAAACGTGTTTTTACGCATTTAAATCTTGTTGAAAATACTAATGCATCTTTCTGAAACAATTTATTTCCAAAAACGATCAATTTCAAACCAGAACCAAGTCTTTTGGTGTCATCATCACCGGCACGAAGTATCACGTAAAAATATCGCGTCCCTGATTGGATGCAACCGCTTCAAACGTCTTCGAATTGCTCAGATTTGCTCACTTGTTTCGAGCCGGACCCAATTTCAGCAATTCGTGTCGATCTAGGGAAAGCTAGGGAACAATTCGCCAGCAACACCAAAATTGCTGAGAAAGTTGCTCCGTCTGAAGGGGGCCTCATGCATTCACCGCCCTCACGCCTTTCACGCACTTATGGCCCTCACACCCCTCACGCACTGACCTCCCTCACGCCCCTCAGGCACTCATGCCACTGACACACTCACCGCTTTCACGCCCCTCACGCACTCACCGCCCTCATACCCCTCACGCACTCATGGCCCTCACGCCACTCACCGTCCTCACACCCCTCACGCACTCATGACCCTCACACCCCTCACGCACTCCCCGCCCTCACGGCCCTCACGCACTCACGGTCCTCACAGCCCTCACGGCCCTCACTCACCCTCACACTCATGAATTTTCCTGGTTCAGAAACTCACTCACCCTCACCTCACCCGTGAAGATGAGGGTGAGTGAGGGTGAATGAGGGCCCTCATGAGTGAGGTTTGCCGAGGTATGCTCAGGAGACACATGAGTGATGAAAACGGGCGCCGCGCGGCAGTTTCCATAGCAACTTTCGCGGACGCTGTGACGTGACAGCGGGGTATATATTCACCACCTAAAGAAGCGCAAAATATACAAGGACGAGGAAGTAAACAGACAATAGCTCTTGGCGCTCTTGTCTGTTTACTTCCTCGTCCTTGTATTTTTTGCGCTTCTTTAGGTGATCATGAACCAACCGGCCCAAACTGCTACCGATATATTCACGTCACACTGTCCGCGCAAGTTGCTGTGGAAACTGACGCACGGCGCCCGTCTACGTAGATCATGTGTCGCGGTTGGCGACGCCAGGACGCGACGTCGCCAAGATGAACGCGTCTGCCGCTTTGCGGTGAGATTCGTCGAGCTCCGGCGTTTTTGCCGCTTGGAGCAGTATTGGAGGTGGTATTGCAGGAACGCAGAGAGAAAAAGACCCCACATTCACGTATGTTACCCGCGTCATCTTGTGAAACCTCCGACGGTAGTAAAAACGTTTCAACGTATTTTGAACCAAAAGCTGAAACTGTTCTCGCATTCTCAACTTTCCTCCACGCTTCCACCGAGGAACTTACTGAATACGTAATACAACTAAGATCCGTGTCATTAGCACGAATATTTTACTTGTTTAGGGGAAGTCAAGGAGCGATTCATGCTTTATTTTCCTCGGCCCAGCTCACCCACAAAACACACACACACATAGTCTAAGCATCGTAATCCGCAGGTACGCACGCACTTTTCACCTTAGATTGGGAGGTCTCTATATTTTTTATTCGCCGTATTAGACTAATTCATTTATTTTAGGCAGCGTTTAATTATGATGTGCAATAATCTTTAGTTTTAGAGTTTAGTATGTCAGGTACCAAAGTTAGATATCACTTCGTGTTAAACTGCGCAACACCAGGAAGTTGGAATTGCTGAAATAAAACGAAGCTTTTTTTTTTTTAATATTCTGGAATGTCCGCGTCCGATCCAGCCGCGCTCCGTCCGCTCCCCAGAAAATCACACACCATTGCTTATTGACTTGTAAAATATCTTTACTCACATGATCAGCGAAGAGTTCCCGTTTCTTCCGTCGTTCTACGACTGACTGTGTCCTACCCGCCGCACGCACCGTTCGCGCACCCGATGTCCCTTTCTCTTTCCCCCCCTCCCCCCCCCCCCCCCGCCTGCCCCCTTCTTCTTCCTCTCCTGTCATAAGGAGCCACCACACTCCCCCTCTCCCCCCCCTCCCCCCCCCCCCCCCCCGCCTGCCCCCTTCTTCTTCCTCTCCTGTCATAAGGAGCCACCACACTCCCCCCTCTCCCCCCCCCCCTCCTCAAGGTCCAGGCTGGGGAGAGCCTGGGAAAGGTGAGGCCGCCGGTTCTTCATCAAAGAGAAGTGCGTCCATGTCTTCCATCTCCGCCTCCTCGTGATCCTGGTGGAGTCACGGCAGCCAACCTTGGCGCAGGGGTGGCGCACACCGGACCCCTTCACCCGCAGGGTTTGGAGCGGCGGCAGCAGCAAACCGGGGTTCAGGAGGCTGCCAGTTTGCGAGGGCCACAGGAGCTAGATGTTCGGGCCTGTCTATCTGCAACAGCCTCACTGCGGCTGCGACGTTGTCCGGGGGAGACCAGCCTCTCACACGTTCGTAATGGATGAGGCCCGCTTCGTGAGTCTCTTGGTGGATGACAGGATCCCCGCATAGCCAACAGTTGTCCGGGTGATGTGCCGGAGGGCCAGGTGGGGGAAGCGTGTGGCCCAGGAAGGGCAGGGGCGCTTCATCTTCTTCCTCATTAGTCGGTCTTAGCCACAGTGAAAGAAACACATTTAGGTGATGACTCTGGCCGCTCTTCCCGCGGGGAGCGAGCGACCAGATAGTGTTCGGAGCTAGCCTTGAACCAGGAGTAGTTAGTTCCGCCCCACGGAGGCCGCTGAGGTATGAGGTCCCTCCTCGGCGGCCACGGTGTCGGCGGCGTAGCATGCTCGCCTTTTTCGCGGTGTGGTGGTTGTATTAAAACATAAAATAAAATCCCATGCCATAAAAAACGGTCTTTATTTTTTTGCAGGAAACGTTTACACGAATAGTAAAACACCACGTAGGGCACGAGAGAAGTTATAATAAAATAATATTTTTTTTAATGCAAAATAATAATAGAAAAAAAATTAATCCGAGGACGTATGGTATTAAAAAAAAACTCATTTCTTACCCTTTTACCGACAACCACAGTCGGTGACAGATTAAAGGGCCTCTGACAAGCCAAAAAAAAAAATATTTTTTTTTTCACTCTAAACGTTGCAATGGCATATCAGGACATTACAAAAAAATTGTTTCACTATAGTAAACCAACGGTGCAGGGATAAAGAGGTAGTGGAACTGAAACTTCGTTTTCTACGATCGCTCGTACGAAGAGCAGAATAATAAAAAGAAAAAAAGTCTTAGGCACGGTCGCGGAGAGCACGAGGAGTGAAACTCACGCGACTTCCGGTTAACCCACTTTTAGTGACGTAGCTCGATGCCTCCTTTCTGACCGCCCCGACACCTTGCGGTACACTGTTACGTCACAGTGCACGGCGGGAACTTTGAATTGGGCCTCGTATTTCTACTTTTTTTTTTTTTTAACTACGCAACTCTATAGTGAAACAATTTTTTTGTAATGTCCTGATATGCCATTGCAACGTTTAGCATGAAAAAAAAAATATGTTTTTTGGCGTGTCAGAGGCGCTTTAAGGGTGAACGAAGTTCTAAATCGAGCAGCGTCTCGGGGACGGGAAAAATGGCCTAGCATTTTGGGCGGCGAGCAATCTTCCTGGAGCACTCGTCACCATGTGCGGCAGCATTTCAAATATTTAAATGCTCATGCAAATCGCACGATTTGCTCCAGTGTAGCCCAATCACTGGCTCTGAGGAAATGGCACCTAATAATCGAAAACGTTTAAAGTTCGCTTCCAATATCTGATCAAACTGACGCCTAATTTTTTTTTTTTCGCATTTTTTTTTATGACCCAGGATTTCTGGGTTTCATCTCCACTCCTGCCCGTTTCGATCTGAACGAGCATCATACCGGCTTGCGGTCGTGTATCGCTGCTGCGTGATGCAGGTTAAAGACCCCAGTCTAGCGGTTGTACTGCACTGGCTAAATTTCTCTTAAAGGGCCTCTGACACCAAAAAAAAAAAAAAAAAACATTTTACGCTAGGCGTTAAAATGGCATATCAGGACATTACAAAAAAAAATTGTTTCACTA
This sequence comes from Ixodes persulcatus, assembly GCA_013358835.2. Lineage (NCBI taxonomy): Eukaryota > Metazoa > Arthropoda > Arachnida > Ixodida > Ixodidae > Ixodes > Ixodes persulcatus. Next base: position 88,995 of record JABSTQ010009077.1, on the reverse strand, counting down.
TAGAGTTGCGTTTTTTTTTTTTTAAATAGAAATACGAGGCCCAATTCAAAGTTCCCGCCAGTGCACTGTCACATAACAGTGTACCGCAAGGTGTCGGGGCGGTCAGAAGGAATTCATCGACCTACGTCACTAAAAGGGGGTTCGCCGGAAGTCACGTGAGTTTCACTCCTCGTGCTCTCCGCGAGCGTGCCTAAGACTTTTTTTTTTATTCTGCTCTTCGTATGAGCGATCGTAGAAAACAAAGTTTCAGTTCCACTAGCTCTTTATCACTGCACCGTTGGTTAGTTTGCGTGCTGTAAAACTTGACGACAAAGAGTCAGTGGATCGACGTGATGGAGGTCAATGATGAAAGCGTTGCAAGTACAAGCCAGTGCATGCGGTCAGTCCGATGATACAGAGCTATACGAAGTTTTGGTAAACTTCGCCTAGGGTTGTAATCTTCATCACTAAAGTGCATCGAGCATATCCATCGCCTACCCACGAATTCTAATAGCTGCCCTGCTTGAACCGCAGTCAGCCACCGGTCCATCTTTTGTATGTCTCTCGGAAATGCATGCAGTGTGATCTCTTCTTCAGTTGCTGAAATACCGAGACAGTCCCTCACACAGCACCTTTTAGGCATTGTAGTTGATCACGTCAATTCACTGACTCCGCTTCAGCTACCTTTACAGCAACATTAAGCGATGAAAAGCAATAAAAAGAAACCTTGTCTGCTTGGATCGCTCGTGGAGGTGCGGAGAATAACAAAAATAGTTTAAAAAAAAATATTACACGCGCTCGCGGTAAGCACGAGGAGGGATTCAACTCACGTGACTTCCGGCGAGGCCTCCCTTCTGACCGCCCCGACACCTTGCGGTACACTGTTACGTCACAGTGCACTGGCGAAAACTTTGAATTGGGCCTCGTATTTCTATTTTTTATAAAAGATAACTACGTAACTCTATAGTGAAACAATTTTTTTGTAATGTCCTGATATGCCATTTCAACGCCTAGCATCTCTCCATGGGGCAAATATGCTGCGAAAAATCGACTAATTTTTCCCCGCGGCTTTTGCTCTGCGCGTGGTATCAGCACAGTGGTTGCTACATCGCGCGCAAAACGAACGTGCCGTCAAGCGAGGTTCGTCAGTTATTCGTCGCATAATTCGCTCTATGGAGTTCAGCTTTTATACAAGGTAAATCTAGGGTGCCTCAATGTCCTTCTGTTTAGGGTGATGCCACCCTTTGTAGTACCCGATGCCGACAGCACGCGCTCACGGGTAAAATACAAAGAAATCGACGAAAACAAAATGTTGCCATAGCACAGTCAGCGCCACAAGCGCGTGCAGGGACACGCTCTTTCACGCGCTTCTGAACAAAAAATAAAAATAAAAGTGTGGGACAAAATGGCCAGATGTCTCCACCCTAAGCAAAGCGCACATGAAGGCACCCTAGGTAAATCAGTTTCGCCACACCACAAAGGCAGACCGACCACGCGCTGCCTAAACACGAGCGTCTGATTTGTTTTGTTCTTGTTTTTGTTTTTTTTCGTTTATAGAGTCTGACTCTTCATTAGACGTTTTTGCAAGAGTTTCAGAGACCCGCGCCGCGATAAACATTTAAAGGCATATTCTTTGACAAGCACGCCGAGTAGGCATATTTATTTACCGTAAGGTTAGATAAGCAAATAAAAATTTCATATTGACTCCCAAATTAGCTTGGACCATAAAATGTTGGCACGCTCACAGAACCCCTAGCAATCAGCCATCGTCAGATTGCGGCCACCTCAACTGCGGGTCGGAATCGCTCCCCGGGGATCGCTCTCCGGGGCCACGACACGTTGCCTCAAACCCAGCAAGAACAAAAAAAAAACCAAAAAAAAAAGAAACCTAAACGCAGGCTTAAGATGGCAGCCAGCGTTTTGCTAAGATACTTAAGCTGGCAGTCCTGAAAAAAAGATCAGCCTAGCGCACTTCGCGTCACTTACGAGTGGAATTCGCAGTTCAGTTCCGGGAAGAAAGCCATTTTAACCAATCAGAATCTTAAATCTGGCCACGCGACCGTAGGCTCCGGGTAAGGCTGTTCCTGATCGTAGGCGGACACGTGACGCGCTTCCGGCACTCCAATTTGCTCGGCTTGACAAGCATCCTTCGTCGCACTCTAACAGAACAGTGTACAAATCATTTGCGGCGTTCATTCGCCACAAGGACAGAAAGATTAATATATAAATAAATAAAAAAACAAATCAAGAAAAATAGCGACTTCCGTAAATCCGGCTTTCTCCGTTTCCGTTCTTTCTCTCTCCCTCTCTCTTACTACACTCCCCCACGGTCACGAACCTCGCAGCAGAGATTTTTACGAGGCTCAGCCAAAACCATCAGTCTCTCTCTCTCACTCTCTCCCTCCCCGTCTTACGCCCTTCCCTAAAACGGAGCTTGCAGCGTTACTGGGAGGAAGGAGGGATTCACGTTCATTTTCCCCTGCGTCGATATCAATCCGGAATTTTTATGAGCCGCCCATTCATTTCAGTCTCCTCTTCCTTCATCGTTCTCTCTCACTTCCCTTCTTTCAATCTCGCACTTATTTCTTCTTACATTCATTTTCTTTTTACAACGAGTATTTACTGCCGCGTGAGAAGGAGACCCGCAGCGGTTCCTTGCCTCCTATGGCTTCCTCCGAGCCTGCGAGGCAGGAGGCAAAATGAGACTCATATTTATCATGTCTTCCACGAATCCTAGACTCCCTTCCTTCTTCCAGCTCGCTTTCTTCGCAATCCCTAACCCTCTCTCCCTCTTCTACTCCTCCTCTCCCCTCATCCCGTGTAGGATCACCGCGACTACATTTCGCATTTTTGTACGACCCGAGCAATTTACAATATTTTCTCGTCCTCGGGAAATTCTGGAATCTTCAAATGCGTGATGAACGCGTTTTACTTTTTTTTTTGTCTTTTATAAAGACTGATGATACCGCTCACTTTTTATTTTATTCCCGTATAAATCGGTTACTTTTATTTTATGCAAGTATTTTTCTAACGACCATTTCCGAGAGCCATTACGAGTCCAGATTGTTTTGTTTTTGCATCCCATTTTTCTTGTGATTCGATACTTTTTGTATATGTCTCCGTTTATTTATTTTTATTACCTCCGACGATTTGCGTCCCTGTGTATTCAGCATGTGGTATAAGCTTCTCCATTGCCCTGATTTTTTTTTTCTTGTTTTTATTCTCCTTTCTGTCTGAGCGGACCGGATTTTCCTCGGCAAATTCCCGAAAATCCCTGGGCAATTTTTTCGTTCTTTCTTATAATGCTCATTTTAACGTTCCTTCTCTGAGTGACGGATAAAACGCGTCATATTTTCCCTCACGCATAAAACTAGCGGTGAAAAAAAATACAATAAGAAAGCGGTATAAAACAATATATTTTACGGCATTTTTCTTGCCTTCCCGTACATCAACGTAGTCCCCCCCTCCCCCCTCCCTCTCAAGACAGTGTTACCCGCAGCTTTTGGTGGCAAATGCGGCTTGGCTGTGTTCGGATCCCCTGATTGATGTCTGCCCTCTCCTTGGATCTTCGGCGGAATTCGCCCAGTCTGGTGTGAAAGCTCCGCAGCCGTGATTTCTCTGCTTTCATGACGTTCCACGTGCTTCCGTTACGCACTGTCTAGCATAACGCAATTCATCTTTACATCGGAATCCGGCGTCCCAGCGATTGAGTTTCAAATTGGTGTGCAGAAAAGCAGATGCAGAAGAAGTTTTTTTTTGTGTGTGTGTTGGCGGTAACACGTTACACGTAACGGCGTTACCGGTAAGAATTACTTTTTTTAGTAACGTAGTAACATATTCTTTACTTTTTTCATTACAGAAACGGGTAACGTACTTAAGTTACTTACTTCGAGTAACGTCTAACCTAGTTACCTTACTCGTTACATTTCCGTCCGAAACCTTCAAAAAATTACACAAGTTTTTTTCGTGGTTTTTAGGCGCCAAGTCACGAAGTTTCTCGTTTTTCTCGTTGTTGGTGTTTTTTTTTTTTTCTCTCTTTTTCTTGTGAGTAATTGGTGGAACAGTAAATAACAGCTTCGTTCAACTTCCCTGTACCTCCTGCACCGGTGCAGAAAAGTGCTGGGGTGTGTACTTCCGATCGTATCTCAATACACGTACCGGAAGTACACTGCCCTACACTTTTCTGCACCGGTTGAAGAGCTACAGGTAAATCGAACGAAGCTAGCGTACCTAGGACGTAAAAACAGCAAAACGTGTCGATTCATAAAAACAAAGAAACGCGAAAGTAACGTCAGTTACATCCTATCTGTAACGGTAACAGTAACGCGTTACTTTTATTTCAAAGTAACGTAGGTCGGTAACGCGTTTCTTTTATGTGCATGTAACGAGTAAGGTATTTTGTTACTTTTTTTTCGGTAACGCCTACAACACTGATTATGTTTTGTTCAGAGAAGAAGCATTCCAGGATGAGGGCAATTTTAGAGTATACTTTTTGCCACGCTGCGCCTGCGTGGTAGTAGTGGTCGATTGCTCTTGTGACTGCTTATCGGCATAGCAAGGATACTTTTACATCATGAGCGCCCACTATAAACTAGTCCTCGCTCCGTTTTCGCCTGGCTTCACTAGCGCTCTTAACTGTCTTTAAGCCATTGACTCATTCGCAATCGGCCGGGGTTACATGGTGGCGCCAACTGTCATAGCCGCTAACGATCATTGAGTTCAACTGAGCTGCCCTACCTCAGTTATACTCTATTTCCCATTACGATGTACTACCAGAAAGGCTCCAAGCGCGAGCTCCTTGCTCTAGGGCACACCTCGGCGGACAAAATCTCTCGGTCATTAGGGCAGATGCCAACACTATGAACTCGCGCTTTATAGCTTTCGCTGCGGTATAAATAAAGTGAAACGGAGTATACCAGATGGGGCTTCTTCCTCTTCGGTACGGCGTCGTGCTCGCGCTTGAGTTTCATCGCACGCGTCGGAGGTCCTCCAGCCGATCCTCCCAAAGTCGTATCAGCGCCCAGGTAGCCTCAACGCTCCAATGAAAGCGCGGCGACGCCTTCCTAGTCGTGGACGCTCCTCCGTCGTTCGACATATCGCACGACGCGAGTGCGAGATACAGAAATATATATCTACAAAATGGTATTAAATATATACAGTACAGTTAGTAATACGCTATTAAAGAATGATAATATATAAAGTAGACAAATAAAAGCTAGATAACTATGCTTGTAAGGAAAATCGAGAGGAGGAAAACCGAAGTGCCGAAGTGGACGATGCGAGCGGGCGAACAGCGGAACGACGGGGCCCACTAGATAGCAGGGGCTGTGAGTACAAAAAACTATTAGAAAAGTGAGGTCTGTACAGAATATGCATGAAACACGCTCTATTTCAATAATAAAAATAAAAAAACATTGATTTTAGATATCAGTATGATCTTTTATTTCAATTCGCTTCTCTAGTGTAGACCGCTGCTGACGAGAGTGCGCCTATAGCAGCCGTAAGGAGTTGTGGGAACTCAGGTTCACGAAAAGACCTTTACGCTAAATGCCATTTGTGATGCCGTGTGGCACTGCTTAAATGACATTTACACTAAAAGTCTTTTGGCGTAAAGGTGCTTTTAGGCGCCCGTCTGAAAGGGGTATAAGGCTTGCAGCGAGATCAGACAGGTAGGTGGTCGCTTCCCACTGTCGCTGTGCACTCGCCATACCTGTCGGCTTGGGGAGCCCCACGTCAACCCTTCGCTCTAGGGCCCGAGCTCGCTGTACTTGTCATAATTTTGCACCAATACCGCCGATAACGAGTCCTTCTTGTCCAGACCAGCAAAATTTCAATTTGACTGATGAGGAAGAACCAGCTGCTCTTTATCCAATTCCAGGTCGCCAACTTTAACACCAGAGGGGCGTGAAATTCATTAGTTATTTTTTTATGTTTAGAGTGCATGTGGTCTGGCAATGGGTATCTAAGAATGATGCAAGTTTCGATGGTGTTGAAGAAACGCGGTTCGGAAACAGGCTCTTTCTGCGGTGGCACTCGTTTCATCAACGACATTTCCTTGACAGTTGTTTCATCGACACTGCGACGTTTCATCGACAGATTCTTTCATCGACATATCTTGCTACGTTTTGCCAACATTTTTTTTTTTTTTTCTAGGAGTGCGTTGGTTTGCCGGTGAGCGAGGGTACGGGTACATGTACGGGTACGGGACCACCATCAAACGCCACTGCGAAGCGGCGTGTACGGGTGAGCCAGGTGGGTTTACATTTTTGTAATGAACTGCCGCAGACTGTCGCCGCGAAGCCGCGTGAACGAGTGGGTCGGATAGTTTAACAGGCGCCCCAGTGATACACGCGCGACGAAATGATCCTACAGAAGTGCAATTCGCGTGTCGACGAAACTTTACAGTACCATGTGGTAGTGTCAATGAAACGATCAGTCTCAATGAAACGAGTGTCGATAAAAGGTTTTGATGAAACGTGTGCCGATGAACCGAGTGTCGATGAAACGAGTGTCGAAGAAACGACAAGGACCCCTTTTTTTGATTATCCCACGGAAGTTCTGACAATGAGGACTGTGAAGTTTCCTCCAAGATGAAGCTCGATATGTTTTCTACACGAGTCTGACTTTGCCAAGGTAGACCCGAAAGACGATGGCGGACTCTGAAGAGCTTGTTCGCGGCTACGGCCTGGTATAATGCAGGGATAAACATACTTAAAAAACGTAATTAGGCGGTTCGAGCCGTTGCTTGATTAAACCATTGTCGATTTTATTGTTATAAAGACAAACCACTAGTGCTGCTTGCATTCGGACTAAGATCAGGACATCCGGGTACTCGGTATGTTATTTTTTTTATTTAAATAAATATTTCGCATATAAGAAAGTCACAATTCATGCATTGAAGCGAAGTTACCCTTGCAATCAATTTTTATCGGCATACTTTTCAGTAGTTACACATTATTAAACCACTGCTGCAATCGACAGTGTGGACAAAAGTTTCTTTCTAAAGTAAACTGGGAAAGTTGGTGCGTGCTTGCCGGTAATGGGTTAAACGATTAAGTCCAGTGTCATGTTTGCTTTTGAACTATACGCTGCGACGCGAGTGGGTTTACACGCGTCACGTACCTGGGTTTCGAAGCACTGACAGGCGCTTTGAGAGCAAGCAGAATGTTCGGAAGCATACGACTGACAGGCACTCTGAGAGCAAGCGGAATGTTCGGAAGCATTTGAGAGAACCAAAATCTCCTTCCCTCAAATTCTCTGAAATTTTACAGAAAGAAGATATAAGCTTCTTGACGTTCAAAACAATATCAATTACATATTTGTAACATACGCATCACTGGCTTTATCATGTGTATTCCACATGTATATTATAGCTCATTATTGCGAACGAGGATGCATCCGAGGGAACTATTGCAATTCTAGATTGCCGTGCAGCTTATTTCGATACGGAAACCTGACGAGGACGCCACCTTTCACAGATGATTACATACTGCTTCCAAGGCGCCTATCAGCAGACAGACTCTTTATTAACGCCAGCAAAGATGCGTTCGAAACCGGGGGAAGACACTCACTGTACTGGCGATTCACTCATGCCCATCCCATACAGCCCACTACACTTATAAAAAGTTTAGTGACCGATGCATTTTAACGTCGCTACACGGAAACCACTGTGAAGAAAAGCCATTGCAGTCACGATGTTGAGATGCAGGCTGAGGCAGACGACGACGCAGACGGCGTACGACGTACGATTGCACGCATCGAACTTTTCGATGGCAATACAATCGCGCAGAACCCATTGCTAATTAAAGTGGACGCGGTTACGACTTAGCAACGTACGCTCGAGTAAGTGTAAAACCGCGGCAAAGAGCAGAATAATCGCTGCAAGATTCTGGAGTCGTAGAAAATCTGCCCGGCAGCTTTGTTGAAAATATTCGCTTGCAAGAAAGGCGTCACGGAAACGCTGGGACGCGATTGGTGGCGGAGGAATGCATGATTCCTTTTGAGGGGCATTTGCCGCCATCCTCTTGACTTGTAACCAATTATAGTGTAGTTCAAATCTGTCTATTAATTTGTTGAACCAAGTTTTTGACAAATCAGTGACAATCTAAATTTCGTGGGAGTTTTCCTTTAGGTCTTCAACGAGCGAAATTCTTACCTGCCGAACTGAATTTCCAATTGAGCTTTAAAAAAAAAATTAGGTCTTTAGCAAAGACACGTTTCTTTTTTTAATTTTTTTTATACGCGTGATGTCCGTATTTTGTATCAGAAGCTGAGATTTTATATCGTGCACCTATCTGTTATGTTGTGTTTTTAGTAACTCCTTTTTATGCAACGGAAAATATGTATTCACGTTCTCCCCCCGTCCCCCTCCCTTCCCTACCCCCCCCCCCCCCCCTCCACCCCAAGCAAATTGTCAAGCGGGAGGCAATGAGCGGGACTGTTCGCTGCTGTTCAAATAGCCTCCACGGCGCATTAGTCATGTGCATATCGCGGTGCAAATTACCCCGATCTCGTGGCAGGCGTCGCATATAATAAAGCGGCCGAAACGCGAGACGGCTCCACGCTCCATCGTTCGTCATTTTAGAAGTGTCTCATTACCAGGCGGTTTGTTGACAGCACATTCTTACATGCGTTACAAGTAAGGCGTCCCTAGTAGCTCGTTCTTTCCTGCGGTAATGAAGTAAAGTTTTCGTTAACTTTTGTGAACAGGAACAACTACCTTATATTAATTATATTTTAAGCGAGTAATATCCTATCTCTCAATCAACTAAAATGCCTTCGGAATAAACTTCATTAAAAAAATAGGTGGATTAGCTCGCGATCTTGACGCTACGCGCGCCTCTCGGCGTGCTCTGGTTCACCGATTTTTTAAAGAGTTCGTCCTGGAGGCCTTTTAACTTCCCATAAAACAGGCGAATAAGGGAAAACAATGGTAGCTGATACGCCTGCGCAGATTGTCGTTGAAATGTAATAGCGTTTTGCACCGTCCTGTACTGCGTTGCTGCCTGCTATACATAGGGGAAATCTTACCCACGTTGAAGTTTGTCTCACACGTTCCGCCCACCACGAATCAGTCTACCGATTTGGTGAGGAAGGCCGCTGAAAACGGTCCCGCAAAGCGGTCCTTAACAGCACTCATGTCTAACATGCACATTTGTGTTCACCCGATATTATTCGATCCATTGCCGATTGCTCGTTTCGGAGTCCCATTCACGTTGTAGGCGAGGTTGCTTCTCTTTGTACGTTTTGCGAGACGTGGCAGACGTCTCGCCTGCTGTGCACCTCAATCGCGGTTCGCATTGCAGCCCAAGTTGCCGTTTTTTGTCGTTTTACTGACCTTGTTGCTTCTTGCCTCTCGAACTTTGCGCAACTGCATCTCACGTCGTCCCGCCGTCTCCTCGGTACGTCGCTGTCACTTTTGCGCGTCGGCGGCATAACTGCAACATCTGCAGATGTTCCTCTTCCGCGGAGTGCAAGCGTTGAAGTGAAGGCGCTGCGAATCGCGTGGCATGTGTGCAGCAACCAATGTCAGCTTCGTTGGTTACAAACAGAAGGTCGGACATGAAAGTGTAAAGGAGTTCGCTCAGAAGTGCTATTGCATCTAAAACGGTATTGAGCTATTTGTTTTCGATTAGCTAGTAAGTAGCAACCTTGTCCTCACCCCAGTTCGCGATGTATTCGCGTCCCAACCCTGAAACGTCAAAAGGAACAAGCAGGGACAAGCGTCCTCAGAGCTGGACAGTACCCGCGTGGTTGCTACTAATCATGTTAACACTATCCGAATGTAAAAAAAAAAAAAACAATTAAACGAAGACACTTAAGATTGCTTACGTGTAGGAATGCGAAAGCATTCCTACGCGCAGCGCATTTCTACAAGCCTCGCGCCATGTCTTCTTTTTTCACACGGCGCTTCGACGGTGACATCACGCTCCCCCACTGTACAGGCGCGGTGAACCCCCCCGGCTCTACACCTACCGAGACGATGCATCTGCGTTGCTGTGCTTTTCTTCGTGCTTTATTTCTGAGGCGCGTCCGCCTTCACCTTGAGCGACCCGCCGGCTTCTGTGACGAGGCATCTGCGTTGCTGTGATTTTCTTTATGTTTATTTTTTTCTGAGGCGCGTCCGCTTTGCAGTTAATGGAAATTTATGTGCCGTTTCGCTCAATCAATGGGAATTTACGTGCCATTTCGCGCAGTCAAGGGGATTTGCGTGCCGTTTCGCTCAGCCAAAATGGGAATTTAGGTGCCGTTTCGCTCAGCCAATGGGTATTTAGGTGCTGTTTCGCTCAGCCAATGGGTATTTAGGTGCCGTTTCGCTCAGCCAAAATGGGAATTTAGGTGCCGTTTCACTCAGCCAAAATGAGAATTTAGGTGCCGTTTCACTCAGCCAAAATGGGAATTTAGGTGCCGTTTCGCTCAGCCAATGGGTATTTAGGTGCCGTTTCGCTCAACCAATGGGTATTTAGGTGCCGTTTCGCTCAGCCAAAATGGGAATTTAGGTGCCGTTTCACTCAGCCAAAATGGGTATTTAGGTGTCGTTTCACTCAGCCAAAATGGGAATTTAGGTGCCGTTTCGCTCAGCCAATGGGTATTTAGGTGCCGTTTCGCTCAGCCAATGGGTATTTAGGTGCCGTTTCGCTCAGCCAATGGGTATTTAGGTGCCGTTTCGCTCAGCCAATGGGTATTTAGGTGCCGTTTCGCTCAGCCAATGGGTATTTAGGTGCCGTTTCGCTCAGCCAATGGGTATTTAGGTGCCGTTTCGCTCAGCCAAAATGGGAATTTAGGTGCCGTTTCACTCAGCCAAAATAGGAATTTAGGTGCCGTTTCACTCAGCCAAAATGGGAATTTAGGTGCCGTTTCGCGCAGCCAATGGGTATTTAGGTGCCGTTTCGCTCAGCCAATGGGTATTTAGGTGCCGTTTCGCTCAGCCAATGGGTATTTAGGTGCCGTTTCGCTCAGCCAATGGGTATTTAGGTGCCGTTTCGCTCAGCCAATGGGCGCTTTCAGTAGCGCCTCCCTTGCCCCCGAACGGAGTGACTCGAGTCGGAGTCATCGGAGCGCCTACTGAACGGCAAAAAAAGCCGCGGCTCCAAACCTGCTTCTACGCAATTTCCGCTTCCTCCCCTGTGCCAGACGGTCTCCGAATAAACTGGAAGCAGACGATGGCGAGCACGATCGCTTTTATTTGACGCCGGTATTGAAGAAGTCTTGACAAGGTCGTTGAAGTAAAAGTGAGTGACTGTACACATCAGCGCTGCTGTTCGAAGCGATGCAACGCGATCGAGCCCTTCGCTTGGCGGTGCAAAGGCAGCTACTTTTATAAAAACCGACAAAAACGTCGTCAGCACACGCAAAATATAGAGCTCGGCGAATCTACGCCGCCGGTTGCGATACTTTTATACGGCCATACGTTTGTTCGGCCCTTCGTAACGAACTTCCTATAAAATGTATTCGTAAACACACGGAAACTTCGGCCGCGCTTGGCGATCAAGGTTTTGTCGGCGGAAGCGAGCGTCAGCCAACGTGCACCCTGATTCAGCTACGCAAACAAAACATCAACCGGGATCATGCTCTGTGTGAGTGTCCAACCGGCTACCGAATTCGCGTTCATACCCCGCCTTGCTCTGTTCAGCGCGGACAGGATTATCGTCGATATTCGCCGAGTTTCTGTGCAACGGCGATCAAGACACGGCGTCAAATGAACGTTTACGTTGTTTATTAGCATATTCAAACCAAACAAAATACGGTCCAATGCATTTTCCGAAAAGAGCCTTACCTGAAAAAGAAATTCGAACGCGTTATTCGTCTTACCTTGAGCGCTTTTCATTAACAAAGGCGAGCAAACCGCACACCCGCGACAGAACCGACGCAACTTATCCCGCCATTTTGTTTGTTTTTTCTCTTTTAGAGCCGGAAATCGTCACCAGTCAGGAAATGACGTCATCTTTAGTTCCTTTGACTTATACGTGCACCGTCTCCGTACTCGGTGCTTCGGAGCTTGACTCCGAAGCCCCGGAGTTACATGCACCGGAAGTGACTTTTGGCCGTCTAGTGGAAGGAGTCAGTGACTCCTTGACTCCGGGGCCGCTACTGAACGCGCCCATTGGGTATTTAGGTGCCGTTTCGCTCAGCCAATGGGTATTTAGGTGCCGTTTCGCTCAGCCAATGGGTATTTAGGTGCCGTTTCGCTCAGCCAAAATGGGTATTTAGGTGCCGTTTCGCTCAGCCAATGGGTATTTAGGTGCCGTTTCGCTCAGCCAATGAGTATTTAGGTGCCGTTTCGCTCAGCCAAAATGGGTATTTAGGCGCCGTTTCGCTCAGCCAACGGGTATTTAGGTGCCGTTTCGCTCAGCCAATGGGTATTTAGGTGCCGTTTCACTCAGCCAAAATGGGAATTTAGGTGCCGTTTCACTCAGCCAAAATGGGAATTTAGGTGCCGTTTCGCTCAGCCAATAGGAATTTAGGTGCCGTTTCGCTCAACCAATGGGTATTTAGGTGCCGTTTCGCTCAGCCAAAATGGGAATTTAGGTGCCGTTTCACTCAGCCAAAATGGGTATTTAGGTGTCGTTTCACTCAGCCAAAATGGGAATTAGGTGCGTTTCGCTCAGGTGCCGTTTCGCTCAGCCAATGGGTATTTAGGTGCCGTTTCGCTCAGCCAATGGGTATTTAGGTGCCGTTTCGCTCAGCCAATGGGTATTTAGGTGCCGTTTCGCTCAGCCAATGGGTATTTAGGTACCGTTTCGCTCAGCCAATGGGCGCGTTCAGTAGCGCCTCCCTTGCCCCCGAACGGAGTGACTCGAGTCGGAGTCATCGGAGCGCCTACTGAACGGCAAAAAAAGCCGCGGCTCCAAACCTGCTTCTACGCGATTTCCGCTTCCTCCCCTGTGCCAGACGGTCTCCGAATAAACTGGAAGCAGACGATGGCGAGCACGATCGCTTTTATTTGACGCCGGTATTGAAGAAGTCTTGACAAGGTCGTTGAAGTAAAAGCGAGTGACTGTACACATCAGCGCTGCTGTTCGAAGCGATGCAACGCGATCGAGCCCTTCGCTTGGCGGTGCAAAGGCAGCTACTGTTATAAAAACCGACAAAAACGTCGTCAGCACACGCAAAATATAGAGCTCGGCGAATCTACGCCGCCGGTTGCGATACTTTTATACGGCCATACGTTTGTTCGGCCCTTCGTAACGAACTTCCTAAAAATTGTATTCGTAAACACGCGGAAACTTCGGCCGCGCTTGGCGATCAAGGTTTTGTCGGCGGAAGCGAGCGTCAGCCAACGTGCACCCCGATTCAGCTACGCAAACAAAACATCAACCGGGATCATGCTCTGTGTGAGTGTCCAACCGGCTACCGAATTCGCGTTCATACCCTGCCTTGCTCTGTTCAGCGTGGACAGGATTATCGTCGATATTCGCCGAGTTTCTGTGCAACGGCGATCAAGACACGGCGTCAAATGAACGTTTACGTTGTTTATTAGCATATTCAAACCAAACAAAATACGGTCCAATGCATTTTCCGAAAAGAGCCTTACCTGAAAAAGAAATTCGAACGCGTTATTCGTCTTACCTTTAGCGCTTTTCATTAACAAAGGCGAGCAAACCGCACACCCGCGACAGAACCGACGCAACTTATCCCGCCATTTTGTTTGTTTTTTCTCTTTTAGAGCCGGAAATCGTCACCAGTCAGGAAATGACGTCATCTTTAGTTCCTTTGACTTATACGTGCACCGTCTCCGTACTCGGTGCTTCGGAGCTTGACTCCGAAGCCCCGGAGTTACATGCACCGGAAGTGACTTTTGGCCGTCTAGTGGAAGGAGTCAGTGACTCCTTGACTCCGGGGCCGCTACTGAACGCGCCCATTGGGTATTTAGGTGCCGTTTCGCTCAGCCAATGGGTATTTAGGTGCCGTTTTGCTCAGCCAATGGGTATTTAGGTGCCGTTTCGCTCAGCCAATGGGTATTTAGGTGCCGTTTCGCTCAGCCAAAATGGGTATTTAGGTGCCGTTTCGCTCAGCCAATGGGTATTTAGGTGCCGTTTCGCTCAGCCAATGAGTATTTAGGTGCCGTTTCGCTCAGCCAAAATGGGTATTTAGGCGCCGTTTCGCTCAGCCAACGGGTATTTAGGTGCCGTTTCGCTCAGCCAATGGGTATTTAGGTGCCGTTTCGCTCAGCCAAAATGGGTATCTAGGTGCCGTTTCGCTCAGCCAATGGGTATTTAGGTGCCGTTTCGCTCAGCCAATGCGTATTTAGGTGCCGTTTCGCTCAGCCAATGGGTATTTAGGTGCCGTTTCGCTCAGCCAATGGGTATTTAGGTGCCGTTTCACTCAGCCAATGGGTATTTAGGTGCCGTTTTGCTCAGCCAATGGGTATTTAGGTGCCGTTTCGCTCAGCCAATGGGTATTTAGGTGCCGTTTCTCTCAGCCAATGTGTATTTAGGTGCCGTTTCGCTCAGCCAATGGGTATATAGGTGCCGTTTCGCTCAGCCAATGGGTATTTAGGTGCCGTTTCGCTCAGCCAATGGGTATTTAGGTGCCGTTTCGCTCAGCCAATGGGTATTTAGGTGCCGTTTCGCTCAGCCAATGGGTATTTAAGTGCCGTTTCGCTCAGCCAATGGGTATTTAAGTGCCGTTTCGCTCAGCCAATGGGTATTTAGGTGCCGTTTTGCTCAATCAATGGGAATTTACGTGCCATTTCGCGCAGTCAAGGGGATTTGCGTGCCGTTTCGCTCAGCCAAAATGTCAATTTAGGTGCCGTTTCGCTCAGCCAATGGGTATTTAGGTGCCGTTTCGCTCAGCCAATGGGTATTTAAGTGCCGTTTCGCTCAGCCAATGGGTATTTAAGTGCCGTTTCGCTCAGCCAATGGGTATTTAGGTGCCGTTTCGCTCAGCCAATGGGTATGTAGGCGCCGAGCGCCAAGAACAGAAGAAGAGGAGCGCAAGGTCGGGTAGCGCGCGACACTCGACAGAGCGTGCAGTACGGACGACGATCTCGGTGGGTACCGAAGATATCCCTCATAGCGTCAGAATATTGTAAAGTGTAAATAGTGTAAATAAATGTGTAGGGCCTACACTAGGTCCCTACATATTTGGTGACCCCGCTACGCACGCATTCTTCGGCGTTTTCGCCGCCCTCGTACGAGACATGGCCACTGGACAGCCCAGCGGAGGTGTCGGTGCGGTTCGTCTTCGGCTCCCGCAGTTTTGGCCATCTGACCCCCTCCTCTGGTTCGCTCAAGTGGAGGCTCAGTTTTCCACAGCAAATATCACAGGACAACTGACGAAATTCCACCAAGTCATCGCAGTTTTGTCACCAGAAGTCGCAAGAGAGGTCCGGGACCTTATTCTCACGCCTCCAAATCAGAACCCGTACGACACCCTCAAAGCGGAACTGGTGAGAAGAACGTCCATTTCCGAACAACGACGACTACAGCAACTGCTGACAACGGAAGAACTTGGCGATAAAACGCCATCCCAAATGCTTCGACGACTCCAGCAACTGCTTGGTGACTCTCCTACGACATTTGACCCTTCGCTTCTTCGAGAGCTTTTCCTCCAGCGGCTACTAGCGACTGTCAGGATGGTGCTGGCACCAACAACGAACATCACCATCGAAGCTTTAGCACAGCTCGCGGACAGAGTCGTTGAGGTAGCCTCACCGACTATATCAACGGTTGCTACAGACTCTCTGGCTCTTAGCAGATCGCAGCAAGAGAACAGTGACACAAGAAAAAATCTGGTCCCAGATGTCATCGAGGACATGCGGATGCAGATCAACCAGTTGACAACGCAAGTGGCCGCACTCATGACCACTGCTCCATCTAGATCTCGCCAGCGTTCAAGGTCTCCTTCCTCACAGTTCGGACGTTCTCCACCACGACCCGGATCCCCTCCACCAGGTATCTGCTGGTACCACTGGAAGTTTGGGAACAAAGCACAAAAATGTCGAGCTCCATGTACAGTGTCGGGAAACGGCCCAGCGCGCCACTAGAGGCGGCTAGTCGGAGCGCTCACTCTACTTCCCGCCTGTTTTTTGTCACAGACAAAAACTCTAAACTACGATTTCTGGTAGACACGGGTGCCGAAGTGAGCATTCTCCCTGCCCCACCTAGCATACCCCCGAGCAAGAGACAGCCATGTACACTACAGGCAGCCAACAAGACACCTATTCCAACTTCCCTCACCCTCGACATAGGACAACAAGACACATATTCCGAATCTTCCCTCACCCTCGACATAGGGCTTCGCCGAACCTTCTGATGGATATTTCTCGTCGCGGCTGTCTCTTACCCGATACTTGGCGCAGACTTCCTTCGTCACTACAATCTCCTGGTAGACATGCTTCATCTTCGGCTAATAGATGACACCACTCGCTTGACTGTGCAAGGCATTGAAATAAAGTCGTCACTTCTTCCACCGATCATGCCTGATCCTCCTCTTTCACCCTACGACAACCTTATCAAGGAGTTCAAGGGTATAACATGTCCCAACAACTTTTCCCGACCCGTACCACATGACGTAACCCACCATATCGTGACGACGGGTGCTCCCACCTATGCTCGACCACGACGACTTGCTCCAGAACGTCTGAAGATCGCCAAGGCAGAGTTCGAACACATGCTGGAATTGGGCATCATTCGTCCTTCTTCGAGTCCATGGGCCTCGCCTCTGCATATGGTACCTAAAAAAGAGCCCGGAGACTGGCGACCTTGCGGCGACTACCGTGCCCTAAACAACGCAACACTACCAGACAGGTATCCGATACCACACATCCAGGACTTTTCGCTGTCTCTTCACGGCTCAACCATCTTTTCGAAGGTAGATCTCGTAAAGGCCTACCACCAGATACCGGTAGAGCCTGCAGATATTGCTAAGACGGCCATCACGACACCGTTTGGGCTGTTTGAGTACCTTCGAATGCCCTTCGGACTCAGAAATGCCGCCCAAACCTTCCAAAGGTTCATCGACACCGTCCTCAGAGGATTGCCTTTCTGCTTTGCATATGTCGATGATCTCCTAATCTTCAGTCGAAGCGAGACTGAACACATCCAACATCTGCGACTACTTTTCCAGCGCCTCGCCGATTATGGTGTTAACATCAACAAAGGAAAATGCCAACTCGGGGCATCACATCTAGAATTTCTAGGCCACGAAGTAGATCAACACGGCATACGGCCCCTTCCAGGAAAAGTGTTGGCGATCAGCAATTTCCCAACACCCACAACCATCCGCCACCTTCGCGAATTCCTTGGACTGGTTAACTTTTATCGGCGATTTGTTCCCCAGTGCGCTGAGATTCTGTTGCCCCTCACTTGTCTGCTGAAAGGGTCCAAGACACCCTCGTCTTCTGTGCAGTGGACACCGGCCGCAGAACAAGCTTTCAACAGAGCGAAGCTGGAACTAGCAAATGCGACGCTTCTGTCACATCCCCAGCACAACACTCCAACTAACATCATGGTAGACGCCTCCGACGTCGCCGCAGGAGCAGTCTTACAACAACTAATCGGCACTGTCTGGAAGCCAATTGCTTTTTTTTTCAAGACAACTGACGTCGGCGGAACAACGCTACAGCACTTTCGGACGCGAGCTGTTAGCAATATACACTGCAATCCGCCATTTTCGTAATTTTCTTCAAGGAACAGAGTTCTTCGTGCTGACAGATCACAAGCCCCTCACGTATGCTCTACAAAATGCCACAGACACACACTCACCTCGCGAGACACGGCACTTGGCTTATATTGCCGAATATACGACCGACATCCGCCACGTCAGAGGCATCGACAATCCTGTTGCTGACGCTTTGTCCCGGAGCACGCCAATTTCCTGCGGACTTGGTTTCCCTCCTGCTGTCGACTATGATGCAATAAGCATTGTACAGCAACAGGACCAGGAGCTTAAACATCTACGCGAATTTCCTGGTCGGCTTGCCTTCGAGGAGATTACTTTACCTTCATCCACCACAGGAGTAGTCTGCGACGTCTCGACCGGTACACCAAGACCTTTCATACCTGCTAACTTCCGAAGGCAAGTTTTTGACTCCGTACACGGTTTATCTCATCCCGGTATTCGTGCCACTCAACATCTAATGATTGAACGCTTCCTCTGGCCCGGAATCAATAAAGATGTCCGAAGCTGGACTCAAACCTGCATTCACTGCCAAAAATCGAAGGTCCGACGTCACACTTCTGCGCCGCTACAGGCATTTCCAACCACGAAAACGCGCTTCGACCACATTCACATCGATATCGTGGGACCCCTGCCACCATCTGAGGGGTATCGATATCTTCTTACATGCGTGGATCGGTTCACCCGCTGGCCAGAGGCATTTCCCATTCAAGATATACGAGCAGACACCGTAGCACGCACTTTCGTTCAAGGATGGGTGTCCCGATTCGGCATCCCATCTACTCTCACAACGGACCGGGGACGTCAATTTGAATCCGCGCTCTTCAGACAACTTCTATCACTCTTGGGAACAAAACGAATACGAACGACCGCCTACCACCCTTCCGCCAATGGTCTCGTCGAACGTTTTCATCGCTCATTGAAAGCGGCGCTAATGGCACAATCCCACCCAAATAGTTGGAACACAAGCTTGCCGATTGTCCTCCTTGGACTTCGGGCTACTTTGAAGCGAGACCTCGGCTACAGTCCGGCCGAGTTGGTATATGGCTCTACCCTACACCTACCCGGAGAATTTTTCACATCTGGTATGGAAGAGCCAGCTCCTGATCCTATGACATATGCCAATCAGCTGCGAACGATAATGCGAAATCTCCGACCCACATCACCCCGTAAGCATGCACGAGCTCCAGTATACGTATCGAACGACCTTGACACGTGCAGCCACGTATTTCTACGCAGGGACGGCTCTAAAAGATCGCTTCAACAACCATACACCGGGCCACATAAGGTACTTACAAGAGAAGCCAAGACTTTTACAATCGACTACAATGGACGACAAGAAACCGTTTCCATTGACCGCCTAAAACCCGCTCATCAGGAACCACTTTGTAATCCAAACCATGACATTCAGGTTTCCACCATTCCCACTCAACCGACCACTGATCACCACTGCCTCACCTCAAACCGATCCCCTCGATCTGATGAGGCCGACACAGAACGCCTCCAATGCAGACAACCACCTCACGAATCCAACAGAACCAGCTCTGCTTATTCCGAAAACAACCGCAGAGACTCCGGTCAGTTTGGATCTAGACAATCAAACTCTCCGTCACACACGACGACCGTTATTCACCGCAACCAAGCAAGCACAGAAGATTCTCTCCGAGCTCCGCCTCGTCAAGTGACGTGGTGTTTACCACCATCGTACGGTCACCCTAGGAACGCGCGAGAGAGCGAGGGGAGGGAGAGTATTGTAGGCGCCGAGCGCCAAGAACAGAAGAAGAGGAGCGCAAGGTCGGGTAGCGCGCGACACTCGACAGAGCGTGCAGTACGGCCGACGATCTCGGTGGGTACCGAAGATATCCCTCATAGCGTCAGAATATTGTTAAGTGTAAATAGTGTAAATAAATGTGTAGGACCTACACTAGGTCCCTACAGGTATTTAAGTGACGTTTCGCTCAGCCAATGGGTATTTAGGTGCCGTTTCGCTCAGCCAATGGGTATTTAGGTGCCGTTTCGCTCAGCCAATGCGTATTTAGGTGCCGTTTCGCTCAGCCAATGGGTATTTAGGTGCCGTTTCGCTCAGCCAATGGGTATTTAAGTGCCGTTTCGCTCAGCCAATGGGTATTTAGGTGCCGTTTCGCTCAGCCAATGGGTATTTAGGTGCCGTTTCGCTCAGCCAATGGGTATTTACCGTAAAATTCCGAGCAAGTGCCCCCGCCGCACGCAAGTCAAAATTACCTGCAAAGTGGGGGGGGCGCTATCCCGGAACGGCACCAAAATTCAAGATGGCGACGACAAAATTTTTCCGCCAGAAAAAGAAAAAAAGCGCAGTGCACACAGATTTAATATTTTATTTATCTCTGAAAAGATAGACTTTATTAGGCCAAAAATGTGTCACTGCTATGTTAATCACTTTCAAAACCACCCCAGAGCCGGCCGCAAGAAAAAGTTCGCAGCATTCCGCAATGTTTTCCAACTGCATGCCGTTGGCTATTTTGACAGCCTCTTCAGAAAGAAGCCGGTTGCTAATGGCTCATTCTGCACTTCCTTCGCGCTCCAGGTATTAAAAGAGCGCGTCGTCCACGTATTCACTGAACACCGAGGCACCGTTAATTAGCTTTCGTCGAACTTTGGCTTTCCCATAGTTTGATTGTAGCAAATTGTCAGATTTTTGTCCCATTCCCGTATCCAGTCGAGCTTGATGTGTCGATACGTCTGGTTTACGTCTTCCCCGTTTTCACAATGCCATGGGACGACCTCGATTTTCTTTGCCACTGTGTAAGAATGCATAGAAGACCTGACACCCCCAAAACAAAGCGACAGTGGCGCGTAGTGACCGGGCTGATCGGGCTGCAAAGTAGGATCGGATTGGATTGGATTCTTGGACTGAACTTCGCAGGCCAGTGTTGCCTGGCGCGGTCAGCGCGGTGCGTAATCCGGGTGCGGAGTGGGGAGGGGGGGCGCTTTCCCGGAAAGGCGCGGAAATGTGAAATTAGCGGTGAAGTTGGGGGGGGGGGGGGGGCTCTTGCTCGGGTGGGGGCGCTTGCTCGGAATTTTACGGTAAGTGCCGTTTCGCTCAGCCAATGGGTATTTAGGTGCCGTTTCGCTCAGCCAATGGGTATTTAGGTGCCGTTTCGCTCAGCCAATGGGTATTTAGGTGCCGTTTCGCTCAGCCAATGGGTATTTAAGTGCCGTTTCGCTCAGCCTATGGGTATTTAGGTGCCGTTTCGCTCAGCCAATGGGTATTTAAGTGCCGTTTCGCTCAGCATATGGGTATTTAGGTGCCGTTTCGCTCAGCCAATGGGTATTTAGGTGCCGTTTCGCTCAGCCAATAGCTATTTAGGTGCCGTTTCGCTCAGCCAATGGGTATTTAGGTGCCGTTTCGCTCAGCCAATGGGTATTTAGGTGCCGTTTCGCTCAGCCAATGGGTATTTAAGTGCCGTTTCGCTCAGCCAATGGGTATTTAGGTGCCGTTTCGCTCAGCCAATGAGTATTCAGCATGTGGTATAAGCTTCTCCATTGCCCTGATTTTTTTTTCTTGTTTTTATTCTCCTTTCTGTCTGAGCGGACCGGATTTTCCTCGGCAAATTCCCGAAAATCCCTGGGCAATTTTTTCGTTCTTTCTTATAATGCTCATTTTAACGTTCCTTCTCTGAGTGACGGATAAAACGCGTCATATTTTCCCTCACGCATAAAACTAGCAGTGAAAAAAAATACAATAAGAAAGCGGTATAAAACAATATATTTTACGGCATTTTTCTTGCCTTCCCGTACATCAACGTAGTCCCCCCCTCCCCCCTCCCTCTCAAGACAGTGTTACCCGCAGCTTTTGGTGGCAAATGCGGCTTGGCTGTGTTCGGATCCCCTGATTGATGTCTGCCCTCTCCTTGGATCTTCGGCGGAATTCGCCCAGTCTGGTGTGAAAGCTCCGCAGCCGTGATTTCTCTGCTTTCATGACGTTCCACGTGCTTCCGTTACGCACTGTCTAGCATAACGCAATTCATCTTTACATCGGAATCCGGCGTCCCAGCGATTGAGTTTCAAATTGGTGTGCAGAAAAGCAGATGCAGAAGAATTTTTTTTTGTGTGTGTGTTGGCGGTAACACGTTACACGTAACGGCGTTACCGGTAAGAATTACTTTTTTTAGTAACGTAGTAACATATTCTTTACTTTTTTCATTACAGAAACGAGTAACGTACTTAAGTTACTTACTTCGAGTAACGTCTAACCTAGTTTGGTGTCGATACGTCTGGTTTACGTCTTCCCCGTTTTCACAATGCCATGGGACGACCTCGATTTCCTTTGCCACTGTGTAAGAATGCATAGAAGACCTGACACCCCCAAAACAAAGCGACAGTGGCGCGTAGTGACCGGGCTGATCGGGCTGCAAAGTAGGATCGGATTGGATTGGATTCTTGGACTGAACTTCGCAGGCCAGTGTTGCCTGGCGCGGTCAGCGCGGTGCGTAATCCGGGTGCGGAGCGGGGAGGGGGGGCGCTTTCCCGGAAAGGCGCGGAAATGTGAAATTAGCGGTGAAGTTGGGGGGGGGGGGCTCTTGCTCGGGTGGGGGCGCTTGCTCGGAATTTTACGGTAAGTGCCGTTTCGCTCAGCCAATGGGTATTTAGGTGCCGTTTCGCTCAGCCAATGGGTATTTAGGTGCCATTTCACTCAGCCAATGGGTATTTAAGTGCCGTTTCGCTCAGCCAATGGGTATTTAGGTGCCATTTCACTCAGCCAATGGGTATTTAAGTGCCGTTTCGCTCAGTCAATGGGTATTTAGGTGCCATTTCACTCAGCCAATGGGTATTTAAGTGCCGTTTCGCTCAGCCAATGGGTATTTAGGTGCCGTTTTGCTCAGCCAATGGGTATTTAAGTGCCATTTCGCTCAGCCAATGGGTATTTAGGTGCCGTTTCGCTCAGCCAAAATGGGTATTTAGGTGCCGTTTCGCTCAGCCTAAATGGGAATTTAGGTGCCGTTTCGCTCAGCCAATGGGTATTTAAGTGCCGTTTTTCGCTGCTATAGACATCAGATAACGCCGTCTTCACTCGAAGAAACAGGTAATGATTTTGCATAAAAAAGAAAAATTGCTCAGGTGTAAGAACGTACTTTTTTTATTATTTTTTACAACACTGAAAATCTTTTGATCAACGCAGGAGAAAAACATAATTTGTACAAAAGCAAAAAAAAACATTCACACACTTATAAGGGACTTATACAGGCAGGGTTGTCACCATGCACAAAATGTATCATATTCTGTTAGCGTTCATATATTCAGCAGGCAAACAATCGCGTGGCTTTGACTTAAACAAACTTCATATCGATGCAGCCCACGACTTCATTACGTAGAGCATTTGATTCTACTCTTTGTTTTAAAAGAGAGTATTTAACAGCGCCATTTTTCGTAAGGCGCAATTTCCTTAACATAACATGTCCTCTGAGAACGTGAAGTTGAAGGGCACAAGTACGATCCCTGTTCTATCTTTGTCCAACCGTTGGTAATTGGAAGCACTTCTTTTAACCTGTACATTTGTCTTAGCGTTGTCAAGGAGCCCAGCTCTGCCTCACGACTAGTAAGGTACGTTGTTGGGCTAATTGGTTCGTCTTAGTTAAACATATAAAATGGCAAAAAAAAAGACAGGGGCACGAAGTAAATTTCTCATTGCAGAAACAAACTCCGTGCGCTTTAGAAAAGATAAATCGTTTGCACATAGCCGTCATGCTTTTACAAAGGCAGCTGTTGGTGCCCCTTCGGCAAAATTCGGAGGCCTCCGTAAGCAAAAACCCACACGATGACGGAGCGCGCGCTACCCCATCACCGTCGTCTCTCACACAATTACGTCATCTATGGCAAGACGCGTTATTGCTGCTCCGAAACCACCGCCGCTCCGGTGTTTTTGAAGGTTCTCCGGCGCTGGCTCAGTTTTCTTTCTTCATCCCCCCTCCCTTTCCCCCATCGGACATAGCAAGGTCACACAAGATCGCTATGCGTCCGAGGAGCGGCAATAGCAACGCACCGCGCATATCAGAGCAGCGGCACAGCAGCGGCACGAGAACAGCAAAGGCTTCAGAAACCTGGCTATCAAGTACGAGAGGCAGCGCGTAAGCGCCGAAGGCGCCACGATCCTCATTTTTGCGAAGAGGCGCATCTCATTAAAGCATTCTGCGAAAACACATATCTCCTAAAGCACATCTCTTACGATTATTCCGATGATGATGATTGCAAGTTGACTGGTACGACTATTATACAAAGAGCAAAGCCCCGTAATCAAAAATGTATGGCAAATTTCGAGGCAATTGTGATGCATACGTGAAACGTTTTAGCATCACGTACACGTTTAGCGACACTCTCACAAAGCTATTCATCAGATAGTTTAACGCGTACCATGTGTACACTTGATAGTTGTTCCTAGACTGAAGTGATACTTCCGGTAATTGGGCTGAGGAACCTGACAAACTTCCAGAACGTTCCGTACTCTCGAGCTCCTCTCCTTCGTGCGCAAAGGTGGCCGGGCTCTTCATCGCCTCCCCCTCTGGTCACGTGACCTCCTCGTTAACCAATCAACATCGAGCATCGCGGCCACACTCATTAGGCTTCCCGAAATGCAGACCAACTAGCCAAAGAATGTCTCACGTTAATACGCTAAGGCACATCGACTAAACGCAAATCTCCTAAAGCAACAATGCAAAAGCTATCGTTATCGATCGCAGTACAATTTGTGTAGTCGTTTTCTATATTTTTTTTTCCTATCGTGATGCGAGAAGGACGTTGGCTTAATATCTATCTTGCCTTCCATGTTAGTCGAAAGGCGTATAAAATTAAAACGCCCTGTACTACACCTGCTGTCGAATCTTTAAAGGGGCTATGCAACAATTTTTTTACTTTCCGCAAATACCGCTTAGAACGGATCCCTGGCGTTAGTGACCTATGAAACACGCCTTCGTTTTTCCCCCGACGCATTAGAAGTCCCAGAAAAAAATTAAAGAAAAACGAGCAGCGTTCACGCCCTCAACTCGCAGCCAGAACAAGCGGCCACGTGATCTGGAGCCGATTATATGCCGCCAATGTTGATCATAGCCACGCGCTGGGGTTGGCAAAGCACAGGACACGCGCTGAGTTCCAGACATTGTTATGGCTCGGCTATTGTCGTCGTTGCAGCGATTGGACACGGGCCACTACTCGAATGCTTCTCGAGCTATCAATTATCACGAGCCTACATCGAGTGCCCACGCAATGCTCGGGTCCAATCTATGAACCGCATTCAAATATCGTCCTATGGGTGTACTGCGATCCCCGCGTTACGTCATCGAATTTTGCAAAGGAGAGACTGAATGAAAATGATCGCTTTTGTCCTTGAAATTACACCGCAACAAAGGAGTTTCTTGGCCAGTGGCATTGCATGCGAGTATCCTTGAGTCCCACTAGTGCCAGTAAGCTCGTGTAAAGTGAAAAACATTCCAATTGAATATCGTTGCACAGCTCCTTTAAGAATATGGGGTCGAAGCAGAATTTGTTTCTCACCGGTCGTTCGGCGTAGTATATTTTAGCCGGCAATCTAACTTCCCCAGACTAGAACTCTTTATGTGGAGATGCGCGCTTTTCAGGGGAACAGGAGAAATTTTGAATTGTCGGGTGTAACCACTGATCTCTATATCTACTTACTGGATCGCTTTTGACCAGCTCCGAATATGTACGGGAATGCGGCCACGGTCGGCCATCTTTTTGGTAGAGTTATATTATTTCTAGCCATCATAGTAATATGGCAGACAGCGCTATGGCGGCAGGCTGCCATAAAAATAGCGGTGGGTCTAGTACACGGTACCGTTGGTGATATTTCGTGCTTGATTGAAGTTGTTCGACGAAGCAGATTCTTGAAATTCGGCGTGAACGGTAGCCCAACCTTTGAGGACCCGGCGAAAGTTCTAAGAAAGCGCAGAACTGGGAAAAAGCAGCGCAGCTCGCATCGAAAACAGACGCCGGTGCTTCTTTCGATGCGTGCTGTGCTGCTTTCCCCCGGTGCTGCGATTTTCGGAAACTTTCATCGGGTCCTCAAAGATCGGACTACCGTTCACGCCGGGTTTCAAATTTATGTTTCGTCGAACAATTTCAATCAAGAACGAAATATCACCCACGGCTATTTTTATGGCAGCCTGCCACCCACTGATCAGTGCTGCCACCCCAACTGCCACAACGCTGTCTGCCATGAATGGACGATAGTGGCTGCACCAGCTGTACATTGGCTAAAGGTAATATAACTCGACCAAAAAGATGGCCGCCAGTGGCCACATTCGCGGAGCGGGTAAACGCGATCCAGCAAATAGACATAGTGATCAGTGGGTGTAACACACCTACTGCGCGACACATCACGAGAACGACACCAGCTCGTCTCTGTCATTTTACTGGTACAAGTTAAACGACTCAAGTTAGTTATGAACTAAAAATACACCACTTAAAGCCCAAGTGGGTGTGTTCAGATAAGGACGGTCATGGTGGTGTCATGCCTACTTTTTGTTTTCAATTAAATTTTTGCATGAGGTAGCTAAACCTGTCCACACGACGGGACAGACCTTACTTTTCTAAGATACTTCCTTGTATTCCTGGGAAAATTCGCATTCGAGAGAAGGTTGAAACAACAATTTTCTAAACTGCGCGATGACGCAACTTTGAAGGCTGGAGGAATAAAGAATGCAACTTTCTACACCGCCAAACAAAATTTTTACGTTTTATGCACACTTACTTTTCTCCCATAATTTATTAAAGTTAACTTATATGAGCATACATTTCAAGTCAAATAATATTCCAAACTTGGCATCTTGAGCAAATCTTACATAATGTGGCATTTTTCGGCGATTTTTTAAGTCTTTTTAAATTTATATTCTGAAGCTGAAACTTTTTGTGTCGAGTGCTTAATGCTTTGTAAATTTTCAGCAAATTAATTATCGTTTTACTGTTAAAAGTATTTTCTGCATTGCGCCCGAAACTTTCGTCAAAATTGAAAAAGTCAAAATTTTGCGATATTTGTGCGGCAATTAAAAAAAAATAATCATTCTCGATTTTTTTTTAATTTTACCCGATGGGCCTTTGATGACTGATACTTACAAATCTGCAAATACATGTCACATTATTTTGTTTGAACACAAAAAAATTAATGTGTAACCAGGTCATGGTCGCATCAATTACCGCTGGGTCGTTTCTGTCTTAAAAACTAGTGGTACACGAGCTACGCATGCCACAGTATCCGTACTTGGTCATATTAATGCTCAGGCGCCATAAAGCACTCAAGAAATAACACGTGAACTTGTTTTCATCGCTGATGTGACTGATATTGCCAATCAATACTGAACTTTACGGCGCGTCCGATACTTATTAGGGTGTTATACTTGGCTGGTTAGATACTCATCGTGCAACCTTTTCAGATTAGTACTTTAATATGAGTACTTGGCTGACAAAATAATTTGATTCTTCGTTCTAGGAACCGCTGGGACCGAGCAATGTTATGGAAGCATTTGGCCCGACTGATGAAGGGCGTGGCCGAACGGAAGCTTAAGCCGGCGGTATATTATTGCCAGTGTTGGGCAAGATATTCGATAAAGGTATTTAAGTTAAGTTGCTAAATACCTGATCCATAAAGTATTTAAAGTACTACTCAAGTTACTTTCACTGTAAAGTATCTTGAGTAGAGTACAAATAATTAGAAATATATCTCAATTACTTTTGAAAATACTTCCTCCTTGCGTAAGTTTTATCCGAATGATTTACCCGAATGGTTTATTAACACGCAACAACACAAAACGGGGGAAAAAAGTATTGCAGGGCTTTTTATGCAGTTCAACTATAAGGAGCGGGATATTGTCACGAATGACGAATGATGAGGCGGCGAATAACTGAATAAACTCAACGTTTAATGGGGCGAACTTGTACCCAAAACAAAATAGAGAGAGGCTAGCGTCGCAGGCGTCGATGTTGGCGAAACAGCAGGATCGAGCGCTGGGGCGAGAGTGACTAGGGACCGCTACTCAGAGTACCTTTTGTACCCGCGTGCATGGGCGTACGAACCGGGGGAGGGGGGGGGGGGGGGGCAAGGGGGGCGCTTGCCCTTGCCCCAGTCCTCAGAGTCGGGGGGTTGGGGCAAGGTATGTGTTTTGCCCCCCCCCCCCCCCCTCCGAAACAGCCGCCCCTGGGCAGGGCAAACACTGGACAGCGGCGCCCAAGGGATACCAAGGGCACCGGCCCTTGGTATCCCTTGGGGGGGGGGGGGGGGGGGGGGGGGGGATTTGGTTTGCCTAGAGATGTAAAGGTGTTGAAAAAAAACGGAAAAATTCGGAAAAAAAACGTTTTTTGTGTTTTTTTCAAAGAGCCAAAGTCGAAAAAAACCTTCAAAATTTCCAGTCATATTTTTTCTTCACTGTAACACTATTTTGAGCAGTCCTACTTTTGATTTTATATTAGGAAAACAATAATGTGACTCAAATAAATAGCAGACAATAATTGAAGTTGTCATTTTCAAATGTACAAGCTCTGTAACTCTTTGAAATGGCATTTATATATTTCGTTTCGTCGAAGTGGTAAAATTTCGGCGATTTTGACGATGTGTTTCACGCGCACTTCAACATTTTCAAATATCTTACGTTGTGGAAATTGTCTACTGCAACCAATTATGAGCTATTTTTTATTACTACAAACCATCACACGGAACCGTGAAAAATTGTGGGAGAAAATATTTTTTTTTGTTACATCAGAAGGCTGAACACGTAAAGAAATATCAAAATTTCCATTCACAATTATGCTTTCACAATATCACATTTTTTGCAGTTTGGGTTTCGGTTTTGTATTGCGAATACAAAGCGTACCTCAATAAAATCGCGGCCAGCAATCGCCATCGCCATTTTCATATGGCGTTGATCTAAACTAAACTATCTCAACCAACGTGTATCTCATCGGAGAACGCGCAACGTGAAGAATTTCACAACATGGTTCGTCCGCAGTCTAGCGTTTGAAAGCATTTTAAAGTCTTACAAACGTCGACCGCGGGAAAAAAAACAAGCAGTATGTAAGTACTGCCAAGTGTCGCACGGATTTCCGAATGCTACACGCCTTACAAGGCATCTGCTGTCGTGCAAGAAGTGTCCTCAAGACGTCAAGGAGGCGTGTGCAAAAGATCATGGAAAAAATCCCTCTAGGGGCTCATCAGTGCCCACATAAAGTGAGTCAGAGGCTAGCCGACGCGCAGCGGAATCTACGTCGTCAAGAAAATGCGCGAGTATTTCTTCGTTTGTTGACAAAATAACCCCTGCGCTTCAAAGCCAGATTGACGCAGCTTTGGCTAGGGCGATGTACTCAGCCAACACGCCATTCTCCTTAGCGGAAAACGAGCATTGGCAAGCGGCCTTCAAGATGCTTCGACCATCGTACACACCGCCTAGCCGATACCTATTGAGCGGGCCTCTACTTGACGCAGAGTATGAGCGTGTGAAAAGTCATGTGGAGGAGACTTTGAAAGACGCTACGTGCCTCACGCTGCTGACTGATGGGTGGACCAACATTCGAGGGGAATCGGTGATAAACTTTGTCGTAGCTACGCCGCAGCCAGTGTTCTACACGTCAATTGGAACAGGCACAAACCGGCACACTGCGTCTTATATCAGCGGCGCAATATGTGATGTCATTCATTCCCTCGAAAGTGAAAAGGTAGTGGCACTGGTCACGGACAACGCTAGCAACATGCAAGCGGCATGTCAAATGGTTACATGCAAATTTCCGCACATCGCAACGATCGAATGTGCTGCTCACGGGCTGAATCTTCTCCTGAATGATCTCATGAGGCTGAAAACCTTGGAGAAGGTCCATCAGACATCCAGAGAAGTGATCAAGTATGTGAAGCAGACTCACGTAGTTGCTGCCACGTTCCAACAAAAGCAAGAGTCCAGAGATGGCAAAGGAAGTTCCACGACCCTCAAGCTGCCCAGCAAGACAAGATGGGGCGGCGTTACCCTCTCACTTCAAAGTTTGCTCAGGAACAAAGAAGCTCTGCAAGAGACCGTGATCTTGGAAGATCTGAAAGTAAAAAAATCAGTGCGGCAAGCCGTCTTGGACGAGGATGGATTCTGGAAACCCTTGCGCAGCTGTTCGGAACTGGTGACACCCATTTCCTCTGCCATTACAGAATTGGGGTGGGACAAGGCTTTGCTGTTGGACGTTCCGGAAGTTCTCCATTCTATAAAAACAGCAGTAATCACGAAGCTGGCGACCAGCACTTTAACAGAACAGGAAAAGGCTCGCGCAAAAGAGATCATGAGCAGACGCGGAGAGTTTTGCTTGCGACCCATTCATGTCGCTGCTAACTTGCTGGATGCAAGATATAGGGGGAGGAACCTTGATGACGCACAGATTGCAGACACGTTTGACTGGATCTCCAAGCAGGCTGAGCACCTTTCGCTTGACATCGGGAAGCTGCTTTTCTAATCTCGCAGAATATAGGGCGTCTACGGGTATTTGGTCCAGGGCAGCACTTTGGGAGTCTGCGAAGCACGTGGAACCATCCACCTGGTGGCAAGGACTCTGCACTAACCAGCCATTGACACCCCTGGCATGTCGGCTTTTGCAGATTCCCCCATCGTCTGCAACGTGTGAACGAAACTGGTCTCAGTTTGGGAATGTACACACAAAACTGCGCAACCGGCTTGCAGGTGAACGTGTGAAAAAACTTGTGTATGTGCACTCGAATCTGAACCTGAAAAAATCTTCGACCGACGTGAACGCGAGTGTTCCTCTATCCAGTGATTCCGACTCGGAATAACAAGTGCTCGGGGACATATGCAACGCTGTTTAGCCTTACCAAAATATGGTATTTCTGCTTGGTAAGCTGTTGATGTTACATACACATTAATTTGAAGTATTTCAGATATTGAAACTTCCCAAATGGTTCTGCCTTATCATATTGTGTTGATGTAATAAATGCGTCCACGCAGCAATCTCAATCTTTTCCAAATTTTCCAATTTTTCCTAAAAAAAACCTGAAAAAAAAAACGGTTTTTTTTTTTTTCCGGGCCATCCAATATTTCACGAAATTTTACATCTCTAGGTTTGCCCCATCACTCAAAAACATGTTGGTACGCCACTGCCCGCGCGGGTTTCTGGAACATTCGGCTTAAAATGTTCGGCGCGTAGAACATTGGTTACTCGATGAGACGACAAGGTTTTCGAAGTAACGAGAACGTCAAGTTGAGAGATTAAATAAAAGAGGAGTCCGGTTCCCTGGAATCGAACCCGGAGCCTCCGCGCGAGAGCCAAGTGTGGTAACCATTCGGCCACGCGCTTTTTTATTTCTTTATTGCAATTCGGCCACGCGCTCGCTCGGCAACGGGCGTGACAATATCACTGATACATGTTACAAAACATTTCTGGGACAACAAGAAGGGGAGGAGATCAGACCGTGGCGCTCCAAGTGTTTAAGTTTAGGACTACACGGATGGGAGCAACGGCTGCAATGACTCAGCGCTCGGCTGACATAACCGAACGCGGCGTCATAGTTCGGCTGGATTCGGAGTTCGTGTTCTCCGGTGAGGGGGAAGAGGGTCATTTTTATTACCACTCCGGCCTGCATGAACAATGCAGCATGCAAGGTGTTCAGCTCAGCACAAAAGCCCAAGTGGGTCAAGCTCGCATTCTCTGACGACTGCTTTTGGGAGAGATCCGGCACTTAACGTCTCTTTGCTAATTGTTAGTATTTTTACATTACACTGTGCCTCGATCGCGCTCTATTAAAGAGGATGACATGAACATGCCCACAAGCCCTGTGGGCATGTGCAAAGGCCTTGTGTTAGGTATACACCTAGGTGTGAGGGCAACAAACGGGTCAGAGCTCCTCGCCAATAGTGACATCACTGAATATCATGTCGTGCGGCGCACCTTAGACGGATCGTTTAACTACAATCAGAAGCGAACTTGGGATACGGAAATGAGTGAATGATAACAAAAAGAACTCATATAATAGCCACGGCAGTGGTCGCACCTTCTTCAAGTAGGTTGCATTCAGAAAGACACTCAACGTTTGGGGACGCTTTTTTGGCATTTTGAGAAGTCATCCTGCTCGTTGCCCGTTTCCTGCCCTGTTCTCTGCTTATCAATGTTCGCTTACAGACAGTGTTCGCGACAGCAATAAGTGACGGACTGACCACAAAAATAAAATAAATAACAGAAAACCTTGACGTTTTTCTGTAGCAGGGTCAAATATACAAAAAGCAAAATATTTTTTTTTGTCCACCTATTATTTTTTTTTATTTATTATTTTCTTAACACTCAAGTCTTCATTGTTCTCGTAGGTCGTTTCCCGGTCTGCGTCGCGCCTCAGTGTGGTATCTTTACTTCCGTAAAACCACCCCTTTTGTTTGAGTATTTTTGGGGGAAAACTCTAGGAAACAAAAGGCGCCTTCGGGAAGGCGAGGGGAAAACCTTCATTGTACGAACTTTGGGCTGAAATATGAGTCACAATCGGCAAAAAAAGCGATGTTTTCACGAGCTCAATCGAAGTCACCGTAGCTAATTGGAGCAGCAACAGGATTTGATTGCTCGGAAGATTGTTCACGTTTACTCGTGCCACGCCCACGCCACTTCATACCGAAAAAGTCGGAAAATGGCGAAATGTCAAAAATGTATTTCAGATAATGAGTAAAAGATACTCAATGAAATGTAATTAAAATAGAGTATCAAATACTCTAGATCAAAAGTTTTTGCAAGGTACCAGGATACTTCAAAAAGTATTTGAAATACAGTATCTTGAGTAGAGTATTTGAGATAGGCACAAGTCTGATTATTGCATTGCAACGCATGGCGTAGCTGGACTCCCAAGCCAGAGCATAATTGAAGACGGCAGAAAAAAAACAAGTGTTTCTCGATGCAGACATGCCGAAAATATTAGTGGCGCCCCCCCCCCCCCCCCCCCCCCGCCCCCTTTCCCGAAAGTGAGGCCGAAGGTTACATCCGCGCGCGCACAAAGGCGCGATCGTATCTGGCTCGAGGCAGCGATACGCGACACCGGCGGCGTCCCCTGCGCGGTGTAAACATAACCGGCAGGGCGTGTGGCGATGGTAAACAAACACCAGAGTCATTCATCCTGCGGCGGCACAACAGCCCCTCCCCAAGGTAGAACAAATACAGAGAACGGAGGAGGCGAGGCGTGTAGCTGCAAGGTTGGTGAAGATGATGTTGATGCAGTGCTTGCATACTACGAAACGGGCGAGCTGAATTGCTCAAGGCATAGTCCAAATAAGGAAGATGTTGTGCGCGTGAAAATCAAGGGAGAGACCCGATGGGCTCCAAAACGCTTCATGACCCGGCCCTGCGCGAAGCATACGGCGTCTACAAACTTGCCCACCCCAGCTTTGCGATTGGCCTCACAAAGTTTATATCTTTGCGACCTCATTGGGTCAAGTGGTTGCCACACCGGGAGGTGTATGTTTGCACCTACTGTGCCAAGTTCCAGCTATGCCTCGTGGGGCTGAAAAATACGATAGGGGATTCAATTTCTGCGGAAGATGTGCAGGCTGTCTGTGTATATCCGCTGCCTACTTCCCCTTGCTCCCTCGGTAAGTGCGGCCAGTGCCCAAGAGCGGAAGAATCGACATTGGAAAAATTCGATATTGAACATGATGAGGAGGTAGTCTTTGCCACATGGGAATTGGGGGAGTTAATTAAGAAGACGCTGACGGCCGCAGCGTTTATCAAGTAGCCTCAAAAGACTGTGATAAAGTGGATCCCTCGGAACTACCTACGACGCGTGCAAGCAAAGGCAATACATGACTAGAAGCAGTCTTGTGAACGGGGTGCTATTGTTTTCCACTTTCCCTTTGCCGAGAATCGGACCGTGGTGCTCGCGGACGAGGTACAGGCGTACCATTGGCAGAAGAAACAAATCAGCATCTTTACGTGCGTTGTAATGTCAAGCAAGTCGACGCGGAGCTATGCCGCTATTTGCGACGATCTAACTCATGAATCGGCGCATGCATGCTTGGCCTTGTCAAAAATTAAGGCACACCTCAAGGACAACGCACCAATTTACTCTTGCTTCACTTACGTTAGCGATGGAGCGGCCGCCCATTTTAAAGGGATACTGAACCAAGGAATTTAGTGTCCATAATAAGTGGCGCACGTTCTTTCCACGAGCCAGCAGTCGCCTGTGTGCGCGATGTTAAGAATGGAACCTTCGGCGACCTTCTTCCGAGTTTCAACGCTGCGGAAACGAGTCACGATCTGTCCGAGACCGTCGCCCTCCTGTCCGGGCCTGCGCGAAACGAGTCCCGACGTGTTCAGAACCGTCGCCCACCTGTCGGGGTCAACGCGTCCGTGACGTCAACGGGACGTGTGTGTGTGCGTGTGGGTTCGTGCGCTCAGGAAAGGGAGAGAGGCATGACCTAACTGCGGAGAACGTTGGCTACATCGCACTTGAAAGGGAGAGAGGCAGGACCTAACTGCGGAGAACCATGGCTACGACGCACTTCTGGCTACGACGCGGCGGACTTTGCTACGACGCACTTGACGGCGGGTTGCTGCTGCGCACTTGCTACCCTGGCGGGGAGTGAGGAAGAAACGGACCCTATATAAGGCGGAGCGTGAGGCTGCTCCGTTGTTCTCTCTCGGATTTGACGACTGTATCGCAACCATGTAATTAAACCGTTCGTTACGTTACCAATTCTCCCACCTCCACTGGACCCCTGGGTTCTTCACTTCGGGGAATGGTCGTCGTCACGAGCCTGGAGGCCTCCGGACGTGCGGCTTAAACCCCGCCTCGAACAACTGGTTGGCAGCGGTTGGGATCGGATCATGCGACATCGTGCTACATCTGTGGGTGAGCGTTTGGACTTTGCTTTGAGATTCGCCAGGCTTCAGATTATGGGTAATTAATTTTGAACTTCTGGGAATCCTTAGGTTTTGACTCGTGCGCTAGGTTTTGGTACAACCTCGCGACAAGTTTTAGAACAAAGCCAAAGCTAAAGAGCAGCGATCATGGATCTAATGAGGTTACTGAGAACAGATTTACTCTGTTTATGTAAGGAATTGGGTGTGGAGGTGGAGCAAAAGATGAAGAAATCTGAGATCAGTAAAGCGATTTCAGAGAGCGCGGAAGCAGAGGAAATTAAAATTGCGTGGGAACTGCTTCAGAACGCTAAGAGCGAAGCTGCAGCGAGAGAGGAACGAGAACGAGAGCAGGCTGCAGCGAGAGAGGAACGAGAACGAGCGCAGGCTGCAGCGAGAGAGGAACGAGAACGAGAGCAGGTGCAGCGAGAGAGGAACGTGCGCAGGCTGCAGCGAGAGAGGAACAAGCGCAGGCGGCGACAGAGGAGCGAGCGCTGAAAAGGCTAGAGCTCGAAATTGAACAACAGCGATTAAACGCGCAGAACAGTAGAGTTGGGGCTCGGGTACGAGCAAGTGAGACCGAGTCGTATCAAATGAAGAAGCTCCTGCAGCCGTTTAAAGTTGGGGAAGACGTGGGCCTGTTCTTAGTTAACTTTGAGAGGACATGTGAGAAGTTGAGCTTCGCCCCAGAAACGTGGCCGCAACGGCTTTGGACTTTGTTGCCCTGTGAGGCTGCAGAGGTTGTCGCGCGCCTTAGTGCTGGAGACGCGGACGACTACGACAAGGTGAAGTCCAGCCTTTGGAAGCGGTACCGCCTTTCTGCCGAGGCGTTCCGTCAAAGGTTTAGAAACGCATCCAAAAAGAGCAGCGAGGGCTACTCGGAATTCGCGTACGGGCTTAAAACCAACTTGATAGAATGGTTGAAGAGCGAGGAAGTGTACGAAAGCCGAGACAAGGTAGTCGAGTGCGTGTGCCTCGAACAGTTCTTTCGTAGCATTCCGCAGTCAGTCAAGCTCTGGGTGCGGGATAGGGTGGGAGTCGACTCTGTCGAAAGGGCCGCTGAGCTAGCCGAAGAGTACGCAACGCGTAGAAAGCTGAGCGGAGAGGAAAGCGAACCCGGCCGGAGCGATCAGCGCAAGACCTTCCGACAGGGAAACGGCTCGCGAAAAAACGGGCCCGAGAAGCCCGAAGCAGGACAAAAGGCCCCAGAAAAGAGCGCAGAACACTCGAACGGAGACGAGGCGCGGAAATGCCAAACAGGGCAGTTCGAGGGAAGGAAGCCGTTCCTGTGCTACAACTGTCAGGAGCCGGGACACACAGCGGCCAGATGTAAGAAACCGCGGGTTGTGTTCTCGTACGTGAACGGTAGTGACAGGGACCTGAAGCTTCTTCGCCCTATCTTCACGCGCTCCATGTAAACGGAAAGCCGTGCAGGGTGCTTCGGGACAGTGCAGCGACGATGGACGTTGTTCATCCGTCGTATGTAACGCCATCCGGTTTTACTGGAAAGGTAGTTTGGATCGAGCAGCTGCTCGAAAGGCACAGTGTCTGTCTGCCTATGGCGACAGTAAATATAACTGGCCCGTTCGGAGAGCTAGTGACAGAGGCGGCTGTCTCGCAAACAGTCCCGTTGGAGTATCCTTATTTGTTTTCTAACCGGTCAGATTTCCTGCTGCGCGAAAGGGGTCAACAACTGGGAGAAGGGCTAGTTCAGTCGTGTACGAGGTCCAAATCGCGTCAGGTCGCCCCTTTGTTGACGAGTGAGCCAGAGCCAGAGGCAGCTGACGGGGAGCAAGCACTCCCAGAGTTGGAGGCAGAAAACCGGGATGAGAGGGACCAGGTTGTAGAACAGCCTGACCTCGTACCACTAGAAAGCGTACGCCGTCCCAACGCGCCGGCGAAAAAGGCGGAGGAAGACGGGATCAGTGAAAGATCTCTCGTAGCTCCGGCGTCACGTAACTTTGGTCCTCTGCTACGAGTAGACATAGTGTCTTTGACAGTCGAGCAGAAGAGCGACCCTAGTGTGTCAGGGTTTCGAGGTACAGCTCAGGAGATTGCTAGGACCAATGTGACGGGGCATGAAAAAGGCGGATTGTTTTATCGGCGCTATAAGGACCGCATTTTCACGTCTAGAAATCACGTGAAAATCGATCACTATGACTTTAGCGTAAGAAAAAGGAAAGGCAAATTTAACGGCAATGCCGATGGGTTGAGCAGATTTTTCTGACATCACGAAAAACAGTAGGGATGATCTCAGAGGTCTTCGTCATCCACGGGAATGAGGATCTAAGTGGGGGCACTTCGTTAAAACCCAAAAAGGACCTCACAAATTGCGAAGAGTTTTTGTCTTTTGTATTTTGTTCATTGTGACCTCTTTAGAAAAATGAGTTTTGTTTTGGCGACAGCGGGTCAATTTGCATTGTTTTGGCAAATTATGTAATCCGTAATCCAGCCTGGCGGGTCTCTGTCGAATTCCGAGCGTTTGACTGCGGTGTGGCGTGGTGCTGTGGGGGACGTTTCCGCTAAAGCCTCCGTTGTAAGAGGTTTGGGAGTTTGTTTAGTGCTTGCAGCGTATTCTCAAGGCCTACCACAAGCCCACCTCTTCAGGCCAGCGATTGTACCTCCGGCCATTCGAGGTTTCCCTGGCCCCAGAGGGGCTGTTAAGAATGGAACCTTCGGCGACCTTCTTCCGAGTTTCAACGCTGCGGAAACGAGTCACGATCTGTCCGGGACCGTCGCCCGCCTGTCCGGGCCTGCGCGAAACGAGTCCCGACGTGTTCAGGACCGTCGCCCACCTGTCGGGGCCTGCCGGAAACGAGTCTCAACGCGTCCGTGACGTCAACGGGACGTGTGTGTGTGCGTGTGGGTTCGTGCGCTCAGGAAAGGGAGAGAGGCATGACCTAACTGCGGAGAACTTTGGCTACATCGCACTTGAAAGGGAGAGAGGCAGGGCCTAACTGCGGAGAACCATGGCTACGACGCACTTCTGGCTACGACGCGGCGGACTTTGCTACGACGCACTTGACGGCGGGTTGCTGCTGCGCACTTGCTGCCCTGGCGGGGAGTGAGGAAGAAACGGACCCTATATAAGGCGGAGCGTGAGGCTGCTCCGTTGTTCTCTCTCGGATTTGACCACTGTATTGCAACCATGTAATTAAACCGTTCGTTACGTTACCAGTTCTCCCACCTCCTCTGGACCCCTGGGTTCTTCACTTCGGGGAATGGTCGTCGTCACGAGCCAGGAGGCCTCCGGACGTGCGGCTTAAACCCCGCCCCTAACAGCGAGCACACGCAACAAAAATGACGTCAAAGACCTCCATTCGCGGTTAAGATGACAGTAAAATGTATGGACTTCGGGCCAAAGGAGAATAAAAAAAGGTTTTTTATCTACACAGTGGTGTCTGGTGTAAAGGTTAAGCGATTAATTGGTCTAACAAGCACGTAGCTTTCACTTGTAGAGATGAAAAGCCTGCCTTTATTCTCCTTTGGCCCGAAGCCCATGCATTTCACTGTCCTCTTAAGCGCGAATGGAGGTCTTTGACGTCATTAGAATCATCTGGTGGGCTAGTTGGGTAAACATCTTGACTTAAACAGCGCAAATAATTTACGTAAGGAAGAGACAACAGGAAGGAAAGAGCGCTGACTCACAACTGAGGTTTTAATAATGAGGTAGTGAAAGAGAAGAAAGGTGTCAAGTGCGGTAAAATTATTAAAATTAATAACCTCTTTCTAAGGGCCATTTCAACAGAATGACAATTGCATTTTTAAGGAATCAAAGTGAATATATCTATGTACAATTAATCAGATGTGATCTACAAATTTGACGGTGACCCAACGGTTACTGCCAGAAAAAAGGAAGAAACACGATGTCTACGGTGACCAAAGGGTATTGGCTTCCACTGAATTGAAAATTGAGAAGAAAGAAAAGGAAGAAAAAGAAGAAAAAAAGAAGAAGAAAAACAATAATTTAGGGACTACAATTCAAAAATTGAAGCTCTTTCGCCGTCAAAGCAATCGAAGGCGTACTTATGCAGGCTAGGCCCTTGTTCGCGATCATGCACGCCTCGTACACCTCTCTAGTCTTTTTTTCCTTAAAATGTTTAAGCACCTTAGTCTCAGAAAACCTTGGTGTGCACCCGCAATCTCTCACATGCACAGCAAGATGGCCCGCTGGCGTTGAGTTTAGAGAAAGTGCATGTTCCCTGAGTCTTACATTTATGCACCTTCCCGATTGTCCCAGATACACCTTCCCACATGACAACGGTATTTCGTAGATGATGCCGCTGTGACAATCCATGAATTTCCTTGCATGGTTGATTTTACATCGGTCGTGTGTATCCTGCTGCTCGTTGATTTGTGGACATAATCTTTTAAGTTTGTCGGGCGCTGTGAGGAGGATAGGAACCTCAAACTTTGCGGCTACTCTTTTTAGGTTATGGGACAGACGGTGAAGGTAGGGCATTACCACAGGTCGGATCTTATTTCGGTTGGGTCTTCCTCTTTGACGATGTTTTAGCATGCTCTCCACGATGGTGGAAATAACTGAAGTCGGGTACCCTGATGCGCGAAGTCTCTGTAGCTGGATGTTGAAGCTGTCTCCTGCTGTGTGGTCGCAAGACCTTCCGACAGGGAAACGGCTCGCGAGAAAACGGGCCCGAGAAGCCCGAAGCAGGACAAAAGGTCCCAGAAAAGAGCGCAGAACACTCGAACGGAGACGACGCGCGGAAATGCCAAACAGGGCAGTTCGAGGCAAGGAAGCCGTTCCTCTGCTACAACTGTCAGGAGCCGGGACACACAGCGGCCAGATGTAAGAAACCGCGGGTTGTGTTCTCGTACGTGAACGGTAGTGACAGGGACCTGAAGCTTCTTCGCCCTATCTTCACGCGCTCCATGTAAACGGAAAGCCGTGCAGGGTGCTTCGGGACAGTGCAGCGACAATGGACGTTGTTCATCCGTCGTATGTAACGCCATCCGATTTTACTGGAAAGGTAGTTTGGATCAAGCAGCTGCTCGAAAGGCACAGTGTCTGTCTGCCTATGGCGACAGTAAAGATAACTGGCCCGTTCGGAGAGCTAGTGACAGAGGCGGCTGTCTCGCAAACAGTCCCGTTGGAGTATCCTTATTTGTTTTCTAACCGGTCAGATTTCCTGCTGCGCGAAAGGGGTCAACAACTGGGAGAAGGGCTAGTTCAGTCGTGTACGAGGTCCAAATCGCGTCAGGTCGCCCCTTTGTTGACGAGTGATCCAGAGCCAGAGGCAACTGACGGGGAGCAAGCACTCCCAGAGTTGGAGGCAGAAAACCGGGATGAGAGGGACCAGGTTGTAGAACAGCCTGACCTCGTACCACTAGAAAGCGTACGCCGTCCCAACGCGCCGGCGAAAAAGGCGGAGGAAGACGGGATCAGTGAAAGATCTCTCGTAGCTCCGGCGTCACGTAACTTTGGTCCTCTGCTACAAGTAGACAGAGTGTCTTTGACAGTCGAGCAGAAGAGCGACCCTAGTGTGTCAGGGTTTCGCGGTACAGCTCAGGAGATTGCTAGGACCAATGTGACGGGGCATGAAAAAGGCGGATTGTTTTATCGGCGCTATAAGGACCGCATTTTCACGTCTAGAAATCACGTGAAAATCGATCACTATGACTTCAGCGTAAGAAAAAGGAAAGGCAAATTTAACGGCAATGCCGATGGGTTGAGCAGATTTTTCTGACATCACGAAAAACAGTAGGGATGATCTCAGAGGTCTTCGTCATCCACGGGAATGAGGATCTAAGTGGGGGCACTTCGTTAAAACCCAAAAAGGACCTCACAAATTGCGAAGAGTTTTTGTCTTTTGTATTTTGTTCATTGTGACCTCTTTAGAAAAATGAGTTTTGTTTTGGCGACAGCGGGTCAATTTGCATTGTTTTGGCAAATTATGGTAATCCGTAATCCAGTCTGGCGGGTCTCTGTCGAATTCCGAGCGTTTGACTGCGGTGTGGCGTGGTGCTGTGGGGGACGTTTCCGCTAAAGCCTCCGTTGTAAGAGGTTTGGGAGTTTGTTTAGTGCTTGCAGCGTATTCTCAAGGCCTACCACAAGCCCACCTCTTCAGGCCAGCGATTGTACCACCATCCATTCGAGGTTTCCCTGGCCCCGGAGGGGCTGTTAAGAATGGAACCTTCGGCGACCTTCTTCCGAGTTTCAACGCTGCGGAAACGAGTCACGATCTGTCCGAGACCGTCGCCCGCCTGTCCGGGCCTGCGCGAAACGAGTCCCGACGTGTTCAGGACCGTCGCCCACCTGTCGGGGCCTGCCCGAAACGAGTCTCAACGCGTCCGTGACGTCAACGGGACCTGTGTGTGTGCGTGTGGGTTCGTGCGCTCAGGAAAGGGAGAGAGGCATGACCTAACTGCGGAGAACTTTGGCTACATCGCACTTGAAAGGGAGAGAGGCAGGGCCTAACTGCGGAGAACCATGGCTACGACGCACTTCTGGCTACGACGCGGCGGACTTTGCTACGACGCACTTGACGGCGGGTTGCTGCTGCGCACTTGCTGCCCTGGCGGGGAGTGAGGAAGAAACGGACCCTATATAAGGCGGAGCGTGAGGCTGGTCCGTTGTTCTCTCTCGGATTTGACGACTGTATCGCAACCATGTAATTAAACCGTTCGTTACGTTACCAGTTCTCCCACCTCCTCTGGACCCCTGGGTTCTTCACTTCGGGGAATGGTCGTCGTCACGAGCCAGGAGGCCTCCGGACGTGCGGCTTAAACCCCGCCTCTAACAGCGAGCACACGCAACAAAAATGACGTCAAAGACCTCCATTCGCGGTTAAGATGACAGTAAAATGTATGGACTTCGGGCCAAAGGAGAATAAAGAAAGGTTTTTTTTATCTACACAGTGGTGTCTGGTGTAAAGGTTAAGCGATTAATTGGTCTAACAAGCACGTAGCTTTCACTTGTAGAGATGAAAAGCCTGTCTTTATTCTCCTTTGGCCCGAAGCCCATGCATTTCACTGTCCTCTTAAGCGCGAATGGAGGTCTTTGACGTCATTAGAATCATCTGGTGGGCTAGTTGGGTAAACATCACTAAAAAATAGCGCAAGGACGACGGAGGGAAGAACGAGAAGACAGGAAAGAGCGGAAACTGACAACTGGCGTTTTATTTACAAGAGAAAAGAAGACGAAAATAAGTGAGGTAATTCAAAGCCAAAAAAGGAAGATGGAAAAAGAAGAAGGAAGATAAAAAAGGTTTCGATAGGAAACAGAAGGATGCTTTTTGTAATTATATACAAAATACTATGAAGCAAAAATTGAAAAAGATAAAGAAAATAAAAAAATTAAAAAATAAAAGGGGAAGAAAAGAAAAAAAAAGCAGAAGAAAAAGGAAGAAAAAAGAAAGAAGAAGAAACATAGTTCAGTGACAAAATAATGTGTAGGAAGGATCTTCAGGGATAAAGGCTGAGGTAAAACTGTTCTTTTTCTGATAAGGATACTGAAGGAGCACTGATGCAGGCGTCGCCTTTGGATAGTAGGACGTGTGCTTCGAAAAGTTCTCTACTCCTCTGACCAGAAAACCGTTTGAGTACTTTCGTGTGCTCGAAGAGTGGGGTACACAGACAGTCTCTTACATGCACCGCAAGATGTCCCGCGGGAGATGACCTTACCGCTAAGGCATGTTCCCTTAGCCTGACATTTAGACAACGTCCGGATT
This sequence comes from Ixodes persulcatus, assembly GCA_013358835.2. NCBI lineage: Eukaryota > Metazoa > Arthropoda > Arachnida > Ixodida > Ixodidae > Ixodes > Ixodes persulcatus. The sequence goes on along the minus strand of JABSTQ010009077.1, from coordinate 46,852 downwards.
GTTCCACATATACCTTTCCACACGAAAACGGTATTTCGTACACTACACCGCTGATGCAGGTGACATATTGGTGTTGATGCTTTACAGTACATTCTGCAGTTTGTTCCTGCTGGTTGTTGATTTTTGGGCATAGCCTCCTTAGTTTATCAGGAGACATTACAACCTGTACTTCAAACTTGGATGCCGCCCGCTTCAAGTTATGGGAAATGCGGTGTATGTATGGCACAACAGCCGGTCGGCGTCCCTTGAAGTTATTTCTTGTTGGTCTTCCACTTGATGTAATCATGGACTCAGCGACATCGAACAGAATCGAATTAGGATATCCAGATGCCGTGAGTCGTTGAATTTGAGAATTAAAACTCTCACCGGCTGTATGTTCACATGATTTCTTGAGGGACGCACTTAAACAATTCCTTACGATCCCTCTCTTGATTAGCTTTGAATGGGCAGAGTCATATTGTAAGAGCATTTTCTTTGATCTTGGAGAGTACATCCAGCAAGCTTGATCATTAAGAAACGATAACCGCAGATCGAGAAACTGAAGAGAGGAGTTCGCCGGCAACTCATGCGTAAACTTGAGTCCCTGTGCTTGCTCAACGAAGGTGCTTCGTATACTGTCGGTTACCTCCGTGTCATTCTCAGTGGGTCGGTCTTTGAGGAGGACAAGATAATCGTCAACATATCTAAATATGACTGACACCTGGCCGGTGTTAAGTGTGTTAGCAATGGCCCGGTCGCATTGGGTCAAAAAAATGTCACATAAGACAGGTGCCACGCACGAACTTATACATATACCCTTCTTTTGTATATATGTATTGCCATTAAACGTGACAACAGTGGCGAAAAGGTAGAACCTCAGAAGTCTCTAAGAAGGATTCCACCTTGATTCCAGATTTTTTCTGAAAAGATATGGAACCATTGGCCTTAAATACACTCACTTACTGCTGCAAACAGTTTGTTGTGAGGTATAGAATAAAACAAATCTTCCACGTCAAGAGAGAACCCGAAGTGAACCGTCGTAGCATTCTGTTGCAGGTATTGGATTACCGCTTCAGAATTTGGCACCAGAAAAGGATCGTCCAGTTGGAGGGTAGACAAGTGACGTAGAAGGAATCGTGACATCATACCCTGCCAAGAACCTTTTTTCGTCACAACTACTCGAAAGGGACATTCTACCTTATGGGTCTTGGCCGTGAAAAACATATCTAAATGGTCCCTTCTGGCAGAGGTGATGTGCTTTCGCAGTTGTTCCAGATCAAGCCTATGGCACAGTTGAAGCGCCCTAGCCTTGAGTGTCTTGGTTTTAAAGCCTTGCAACGTGTTAAAGTTCATTGCAATGGCCACTGTAGCCTTTTCTAGGTAGTTCACCGTAGATGTCACAACAAACCCTCCTTCTTTATCTGACAGAAGCAGGTTCATATCATTCCCTTGAAAATACTCTACAATACGAGGAATCTTCATTGTGCTTTGACTGATAGGACCCTTCCTTAACCGTACGTCGACGCAACCCTCTATACAGCGGGATCTATAAGCTTCTTGAACCTTAGCCGCAATGCCGTGAATGTTAGACAATAGATGTACACCTTCCCTCTTCGGCGTAGTTCAATATTTAGTACCCTTTTGAAGAACCTTAGTCACTTCCATAGGTAAGGAAGGAACCCCCAGCAACGTCACGCACTCGCCTCTGTGCTGCTTGCCTAGGGCTCGAAGGCTCTTGAGTTGAGGCACGTAGCACGACCAGAGAAACTCCGTCAGCTTGCTTGCTGTGTCCAGAAAGGCCTTGTACCTTAGCCCTTGGTCACCACCGGTATCCCCACCGCCAGCAATAACCGAGGGTCATGTTCTGTAAAACCGGACCTGTCGCCACATTTCCGAGCGTACAATCCTGCATATCCTCCTGGAATGCTGTGCGGAAGGCCTTGCCCAGCCGAACAACCCACTGAAGTCTTGTGGTACAACTCCATTCCTGATGGCGAAGGAGTAGTACCTTGCCTTGCACGTTGACATAACAATCCCATTAATATAAAAAGAAACTGAGTCCAGGTGATACGTACACGGAAAAGGGCCCAATGTAGAAGAAAGAAAATGCATTTTTCTACATTGGGCCCTTTTCCGTGTACGTATCACCTGGACTCAGTTTCTTTTTATATTAATGTGATGGGCCCGACCGATGGCGACACGCCCACCATCGGTCGGGGCAGAAGCTTCCGCAATGTCACTCGTTCCAAGCGATGCCTAGAAAAATGAATCAAACTATTCTGTCAGCAAGCTTTCGAGCGGTGCACATAAATACGAATCAAATTATTTTGTCAGCCAGGCACTCATATTAAAGTACTAACTTGAAATGGTAGCACAATGAACATCTAACCAGCCAAGTATAATACCACAATATGAATCGGGCGCGCCGCAATGTTCAGTTTTCATTGGCAATATCAGCCACATCAGCGATGAAACCAAGTTTACGTGCTATTTTTAGAGTGCTTCATGGCGCCTGGGCATTGATATGACCAAGCAAGGTTGCTGTGGCATACGTCGCTCGTGTACCACTAGTCGTTAAGACAGAAACGCCCCAGCGGTAATTGGTGCGACCACGACCTAGTTACGCATTTATTTTCTTGTTTTAAAACAAAATAATGCAACATGTCTTTGCAGATTTGTAATTACCGGTCATCAAGGGCCCACCGGGTAAAAATCTAAAAAAAAAGTCGGAATGATTTTTTTTTTAATTGCCGCACAAAAATTGCAAAATTTTTACTTTTTCGATTTTGACGAAATTTCCGGGCGCAATGCAGAAAACACTTTCAACAGTAGAACGCTAATTAATTTGTTAAAAGTTCACAAAGCATGAAACACTCGACACAAAAAAGTTTCAGCTTTAGATTATAAAATCAAAGCGACTTAAAAAGTCGCCGGAAAATGCCTCATTATGTAAGATTTGCTCCAGAAGCCAAGTTTGGCATTTTATTTCGCTTGAAATGTATGCTCATACATTGTACTCTTCATTTCTTCAGCCTTCAAAGTTGCGTCATCGCGCAGTTTGGAAAATTGTTGTTTCAACCCTCTCTCGAATGCGATTTTTGAATGCGATTTTTCTTACGAATACAAGGAAGTATCTTGAAAAAATAAGGTCTGTCCCGTTGTGTGGACAGATTCCGCTATCTCATATAAAAATATAATTGAAAAGAAAAATAGGCATGACACCACCATGACCTTCCTTATCTGAACACAACCTCCGATTACTTCTTGACATTCGGAAAAGAGATTCTGCTGGTCATAACCAACATAAAACTAAAAATTCTTATAATTGCTTTTCTTTTTTTGTAATCTTAAAACTGAATGCCTGTGTTCCCGTTAATTTCCGGGTGCATGTGTGCTTGTGAGCAGACAATTTAAGTCTTAAACAAACACCGGCTGAAAAAAAAGGTGAAAACAAATTGCGGAGTTTATTTTCCAAACTAACGAACGGCATGTGCCACACCCCTGCGAAGAAACTGAGGGGAGGGCTGGGATCGTTTGACGTGAAATACCTGGGGATCCCTAAGCCTGCGCTTTGCCTAAGATGTCCTGATAGCCATAGCGGTGGGAATCTGTTCGTCGAACGACGTTTCATCGAAAGATCGTTTCGTCGACACTACGACGTTCCATCGACAGTTCGTTTCATCGAAAAGTTCCCGCGTTCTTTTCATCGACACATGGCGACGTTTCGCCAAAAGCGCCTTTCCGCGCACGTCGCCTCCGTTGCCGGCATCCGGATTGTAGCCCAGCTCGCTGAATCCATGGCGGTTCTGAAGAGCCCTGGTGCAAGCTCGGGCCTGAAATTATACTCAATTTTCCGGGAGTGGAGCGAAGCAAGGGGTTACCGCGTGTAGCGAGGTCCTTTGGAAGCATGGGATTAGGGCTTGCGAATTTGTTTTTGCCCTATCGCAACTGCCTAGGCGAGACCGCTTTTGTTCCGGTATGCTTCCAGAGAATGAAATAGAGCCAGTAATCCAACCTAATCCACTTAGTAAAACAAAATATACGTTGTCGGCGAAACGTCGCGGGAGCGTGCGTCCACGATACGAAGTATAAAAACTTTAAATTTAGTTAACATATCACATTTTCATTATTATTTCGTGTACACCGTGCGCATTTCTTTTCCTTGCAGTCTGCACACTTGGACTGGTTAAATTAAAGCGCCCCCTACTACCTCTGCTGTCGAATCGTTTAGAATAGGGGGTCGAAGCAGGGATTAGTTTCTCACCGGTCGTGCGGCGTAGCATATTTTAACCGGCAATCAAGCTTTCCCGCACTAGAAGTACCTATGTAGAGAAGCGCGCTTTTCATGGGAACAGGTGAAAATATGAATTGTCAGGTGTAATATACATATGATATAATAAACAAGCATATGCCAAGTGTGCGTACTTGGCATGTGCATCTAATATATTTGGTTAGAATATCTTGTTTGTATTAATTTCTTGTGCATGCGTAATACACATGCATATGCCCGTGTGCGCGCATGGCATATGCATTGTGAGGAGTGTCTGACGAAGGACTATGCCAGGTGCACGTGCCCCGTAGGGACCAAGATGGCCGCGAGGGCACAAAAACGGGATGGGAAAGAAGACGACGTCGGACCAACGGAACGTGCAGTTAGGCTCTTGGATTGCAAACGGAGAGTAAAGGTTATATCCTAACAGCATTTAATATATTCGTTTAGAATATGTTTTTCTTTGTACTAATTTTTTTAGTTTTGTATATACTAGAATCCATAGTACTGTTCACGGGATCCGGTCAAAATGGTCCCGGTCAAAATGGTCCCGGACAAAATGGTCCGGGACAAAATAGTCCCGGACAGAATGGTCCTAACTGCCATTCAGGACAAAATGGTCCCAGCGTGGCATTATTTATTTGTGTTTGCAGGTTTTTTGTATTTTCTACTTTTGGTGGATATTAGTAGCGGCTTGTAACTCTGTGCACACAGTATACGTGCAAGGACTCCGTCCCTTGAACGACTTTTTGAGGGGTGTGGGTCATATTGCCGCGCGCGCAGCTTGCCAAGTAGGCAGCGCGCGCGTGGCGGATTCGGCCTCCTGACGCGATAGCGAAAGGACGCACGATGGATCGCTCCTCAGCGATAACGATAACGGCCGAGCGCGGCCGTGGTGACGCCGTTCGCGGCGATGTGCCCAGCGACTACGCTGTGTTGTTGCCGGCGCTTCCAACGGGCGAAGACGCAAAATGTAGCCTCGTGCTGCATGCGGATACCCGGGGACGACCTTACCGGGTCGAGGACTTCGTCGGACCCCTCAACCAGGCAGGAGTCAGGAAGGACATCGCAGGGCTGGGCGCTTTCCAAATGGGCCATGTGTGGCTCGTCAAATTCCATAACATCGAGGCCAAGGAGAAACTTTTGTCTGCCGGGACATTGCAGGTGAAAGACCGTCTTTGCCTTATTGTTGACCCGGAAAGGCGTGAACTGAAGGTGAAGATCCATTGGGTGGCGTTTGGCGTATCCGTGGAAGCCATCCGGCGGGTCTTCGAGTCCTTCGGTGAAGTGAAGGAGGTCACTCGAGAAAAATGGAAGGTGGCGGGACTGATGGATGTTGACTCCACGACAGTGACGGTGAGGATTGGGCTCCGAGAATCATTGACCCCGGAATCTATCCCCCACCAACTCCGCCTCAATGGTGGCACGGTGCTGGTCGTTGTTCCCGGGCGAGCGCCGTTGTGCCTTCGTTGCCACCGCACAGGGCACATTCGGCGCGACTGCAAGGTGCCCCGATGTGGAGAGTGCCGGGCCTTCGGGCACGAAGCAAGAGACTGCGTGCGGACCTACGCCCGAGCTGCCTCCGTCGCTAACCGGACCGGTGAAGATTCGGGGGCGAGCCACCTCATGGATGAGGCAGAAGCCGAAGCTGCGGCATCGTCAACGAAGGAGCAGGCACCACCTGCAGACGCCCAGGGAATGGACAACGGGACCAGCGTGGCGCAACAGAGGGGCCCGCTGAAACAGAAAAAGACCGACCTTCCGAAGCTGAAAGAGCGACTCGCCGGAGACACGAGGCAGGTTAAGAAGGGCTTGGCATGTCCGACAACGGGCGCCAGCACCCCAACCAGTGCTCTGGACGGCGACGGCGGCGACGCCATGGACTCTGAGAGCTCGTCAATCAAGCGTAGACTCAGCGACACGGTGCCGGAAAACGACGAGCCTCAACAACTTGCTCAGGACAGGCGAAGTGGGCTGCAACTCAAGAAAGGACGAAATGCCGGTCGGGGATTCTCGTCGTCACTCCCCCGGGAGGACGTCCGAGAGCAGTGACAGCCTGGTCATGGCACCCGGCCGTCAGATAGTGGTGGCATAGGTGAGCGCCAAGGGTAGTTTTGAGACCTTTTTTTCTTTTTCCAATGGTTACTCTTGGTCGCTCCCTGCGTATTTCCACGCTAAATGTTCGAGGACTGGCGGCGAGGCGGAGGCAAAGGCAGCTTTATCGGCTGCTCACTGAAAAAGATTTGGACATTTTGGCAATCAAAGAAACTAAAGTGGAAAGCGAGGAGCAGACCAATAATATGGTACAATCTTTTCTATCGCGGTATTTTTTATGTGTAAATCATGCGATAGGTTTTTCTGCAGGGTGTTGCCTTTTTCTTAAGAAATCGTTGGGTATTGAAGTACAAACCGTTATGACATGCCAGTCTGGGAGGTTCATACTCAGTGATTTTGCACTTTTGGGTCGAGAATGGCGAGTTATATGTATCTACGCGCCAAATAGGACGGACGAGCGCCGCGTGTTTTTCGAAAACATTTACCAGCACTTTCGGAGCGATCGGTACATAATTTTTTTGGGCGACTTTAATTGTGTATGTAGAATGGAAGATCGATCAAATCGCGGCCGCAATAGTGACACCAGAATTTTCGCTTTAAACAACATTATTCAAGATTTTGATCTTGAGGATATCGCGCTCTGTACACCGAGAGAGAGGGCCATGGCATACACGCATTTTCAGGGTAATAGCCATGCGCGATTAGACCGCGCTTATATTTCAACAGACCTTGTTCCTCAGTGTCGGGACTACACCGTTGAGCATGTCTCTTTTAGCGATCACTGTCTTGTTAGCTTAACTTTAGGCGAATATAAAAATTCGCCATCTTTCACGTGGGAAATGTGGAAACTTAACGCCAAGCTCTTGCGGAGTGACTCTTTCGAAAGTACGATTAAGACAATGTGGAAAGACGCAGAACAAATGGGATGCAATGCCTGTGAAAGGTGGGAGATTTTTAAACAAGTAGTAAAAATGGGCGCGATTGAGATGGCGTGTATGCTTAAGTACAAGGAAAAGGAACGGGAAGATAGTTTGCGTTTTAGCTTGGAAAAGCTAATGCAAGCAGAGTGCAATACGCCCGGCGTTTTTATGGACGATATAAAAAGTCTGAAAGCCCAGCTTGAGGTATTAGATCAAGAACGTTTTAGGGGGGCGGCAGTCCGCGCGCGCGCGGAGAACTTGTTAGTAGGAGAAGCGCCGACTAAAAGGATGGTCGCGGCGGAAAAAACATACGCGTGCAATAAAGACGTCTCAGAAATTGAGTATCACGGAGCTGTTTCAAGTGACGTTAGCGTTATCGAAAAGGCGTTCGTCGAGCATTATACTGCATTGTTTAGTGACCACGCCTCCCAGATTATTCGATTAGGCGATGCTTTCTTATCATCAATGCCGACCGTCAGTGGCGAGGACAAGTCCTTTTTAGAGGAGCCGATTAGTCTTTCGGAGATAACCTGAGCGATAGACGAACTGAAACCCAATAAGTCACCGGGCCCAGATGGGCTGACTGCGCTTTTTTACAAGAAGTTTAAGGACGAACTTTCCCCCATTTTACTAGATGTTTTTTTTTGAAGCCTATGATCAGAAAATGTTACCCCCTTCATTTGTGCATGCACACACAGTTTTGATTCCGAAGAGTGAAGACCCCGTTAAACTGCGTAATGTAACTTCTTATCGCCCAATTAGTCTCACTAATGTAGATTATAAAATTTTGATGAAAGTTCTGGCCAGTAGGTTGCAACGTGTGATTGTAAATATTGTGGGGCCCCACCAGACGTGTGGTATAAAAGGACGCACCATCATGTCTAACGCTCATGTAGCGCGCACTATTCTTGAGTGCTGTGACGCCGAGTTACGTAAAGTAGCGATGATGCAGGTAGATTTAGAAAAAGCATTCGATCGTGTATCCCATGATGTCCTTTTCAAAATTTTGGAGCATATTGATGTGGGGTCAATTATTTTTAATGGTGTGCGAATGGCCTACCGCGCTTGTACGACAAGTCTGATTTTGAATAAGCGTGTCACCGAACGAATACCTGTGAGGTCGTCTGTCCGACAAGGATGTCCCCTCTCCCCATTACTATTTGCATTACTATTGCATTACCGTAAATTGGGCGAAGTGTTCCGGTTTTTGGCATGGTGAATGGATCTTCCAGCCCAAAGTGTTTGCGAATATTGAATGGTCGACTATTCCGACCCGTTATTTGGGTGTACCCTTGGAACACTATCGAAACGGTAATCTTCTTTGGCCAGAAGAGACAGCAAAGTTACGTGAGAAGGCGACGAACTGGGGAGGTCGGCATTTGTCAATTTTTGCTCGGGCTACAGTGTGCAATTTATTTTTTGTCGCCAAGCTCTGGTACCTTCTTCAGGTACTGAGCTGCTCTCGCTTTTGCATTCAAAAGATCCATCGAGTGTTCGCGGTATTTGTTTGGGCCTCTACCTGGGAGCGCACTAGTCGAACAAACTTGTTTCGGCGCGTTCGTTGTGGTGGTCTATCCTTATGTCATCTCTTTATTCGCCAGGTTGTCAATCGTTTCCTTTTTCTGCGCGATCAAATTGATCCCTTTTTACGCACTGTGATTCAAGTGCATTTGTGCGGCGCCCTGCCTGATTTTGTTGTTTCGACTTGTGACGGTGAATCTGGGCCTCTAAGTGCCTACTTAAAAGAGGTGGTTGGAGCTTATAAATTTTTAGCCGTGCGCTTCTCTTTAGAGTATCTGTCAAGCGTCTCACGAAAACGTCTAACAAAAGATTTAATTGAATTGTCTTTTTCGCCACCACTGTACCGAACATTATACAGCTCCCTCCCAGGGCAGGATGTCCTTTGCCGTCTAAAAAAAATGTTGATCCCTCCGAACATGAAAACTTTCTTTTTTAATTTACATGCCGGGACACTCCCGGTCAAGACGTGGCTCGAGGAGAAGGATATCTTTGTACCCTGGACGGCCAATTGCCTACTATGCAAGCAACCCGAGTCCATTGAACACGTGCTCTTGGACTGTTGGGACGCTGTGTTCTATTGGGATGTCCTGCAACGTACTTTGAAAAAAGAACTCCCGTTAACTGCACATGGGATACGCTACCTCCCTGTTGAAAAAACCGATTCTGTACCGTATGACCTCATCATGGTCATCGGCCTCCACAGTTTATGGAAGAGCCGCATGGCTGTGCGACATGCCGATATCGATATGCGGCCGGCGTGTCATTATTTTACTCAGAGCATAAACCAACTTTTAAAAATGTATTCCTTTTTCGGAGAAACTCCAGATTGGCTGCCAGTATTAGACGGCCTTGTTCCTTTAAGATCCGTGTGGTAAGCCGAAGCCGGGCTCTATAGGTATTGAAATGTCTGTTTTTAGGCCTTCCCGAATGTCAGTATGTCTCCGGATTGTGTGCTTTGTATAACTTTTTCAGGCAATAAAGAAAAAAAAAAAGCGCGCGCGTGGCCTAACGGTTGTAGCGCCTGCCTCCCACGCGAAAAGCCAGGGTTCGATTCCTGGCCGCGGGGACGCCTTTTTGTTGACATCTAATGTAATGTTCTGGTAAATTCGAGAACCGTGTTGCTTGTTCGAGTTAAGAAAGTTCTACACGCCGAACCTTCTACGCCGATTCTTCCAGAACCCTCCGCGTGTACATAAGAGGCTCCGCGTGGCGAGCCGCAGTCAGTTTCGCCTCAGCGTTCGACTCTGCTGCCACGCAGACTTCGACGCTCGCGACGCTCTGTTTTCTTCTGTTCGCTTTTATTTTTGGGCACAAGTTCGCCCCATTAAACGTTTAGTTTCCTCAGTTATTTTCGCCTCATCAATTGTCATTCGTGACAATATGAATACATCTTCGTATTAGGCCTTCGCTTCAGCAGCGTCGACTTCTTGTTTCTTAAGTGGTCTATGTACTAAATATGCTCATAACTGCGAAATCAATTTTTTTTTTATTTCTTTAATATACAATGTTCACACAGAGCGATGCTGTTTCTGAAAAATAGAACATGGTGGTACAACAGGTTCATTTAAAAAAACCACGTTAAGAACCTGTAGTACGTGTATGATAATAATTTTCATTCCGAATATCGTTTTGAAGCTTGATAGAGCAAATTTGAAAACAGGTTCTGGCGATAGAAAGATATTGATTACACACGTGGAATATATCGGTAGAAATCAAGAACCTTTGAGAAATAGAGCTACATGGTATAGATAGAAGGGATTTAAAATTTGTTTCAAATGATTATAATGAAAATGTTGATGTTACATCCTTGAACGTGTGTCAAAATAAAAGTACCAAACCATTTTGTCCTATTAAGAGCGCTCAAAGTATTGATAAATTCACCTGGGACCATTTTGTCCGTGTTGGCACTTGGGACCTTTTTGTCCGGGACCATTTTGTCCGGGACCATTTTGACCGGGACCATTTTGACCGAGACTATTCTGACCGGGACCATTTTTGACCGAGACCATCAAATTGACCATCAGCATTATGTGTGGTCTCTTTCAGCTGCGTCTTTTCTGTCGTCCATATCTTGTTCATTGATCAAAGAAAGCACCCCCTATATCGATGTGTCCTTTTGCTTAACTGCGTCTCTAATATATTCGGATTTTATGGCCAGCTTTCTGGGACACGCTGTTTTAGTTCCCGATTCTCACGACACGTGGCGTATCAACCTTGAGCAACCTAGAGTTCCTGTATAGGCTCCCTACGGGAGCCAGAGTTGCGCGTTCATGCATGGCATGTGGATTCAGCTCCTCACGTGACTGAATTCGGCGAATAGCAGCGCCGCGCGTTCTAGGCGCGCGGCGCGCTCAAAAGCCGGGGAACGTACGCCGGGGCGCGTGCAACGTCTACTTTGCTGCACGACACTTGATACGGCTCCTCACGTGATCGGATCTCGGCGAATAGCGGAAGGGCGGCACGCGACACGTGGAATCAAACGCGCAACTCTGGCTCCCGTAGGGAGCCTATACAGGAACTCTAGAGCAACCTAGAGCCCCTTCATGTTTTAAAAGTAGCGCAAGGTGCGTCGATGCACGAGGCGCGTGCAACGTGCAGCCCTTGGGAAGATCATGGCGGTACAGCGCAGCACTGAGCTAGATTTCAGAAGCCATGTTCTTCCCAGAAGTGGCGAGCGGCACGTGTCTCGTTTTTTACTTTTATTTATTGTTTTTTATTATTATTATGTGTCATACGATGTTTCTCAAAATCTCCATGCCAACACCCATTATGTGTCATATGATGTTTCTCAAAATCTCCATGCCAACACCCATTGCTGCGGTTATCGCCCAAGAGACCAAAAATGCGGCCGTAACTTAATTCTTGAGTAACTTAATTGCTTGAGTGGTGACATCTGAGCCATTTTTCCGCCCAATCGTTTTTTTTTTTTATGCATTTTGAAGCGCGCGAAATCTGGTGTCACTCAGCTCGAGCGCGTAGCTTTGACTAATGCATATACTTCGTCTCACCTTAGCATGGACTATTGTTAGCCGCGCGTGCCAAAAGCCCGAGATAGTTGCTTTGAATGAAGCCTCGGCGGCTGCACGAGCGCTCGTGCAGCGAGTGCTCCAGTCAAGGCAGTTGAAGCTAGCCGCTCGCGCTTGCACAGCCTTCGCAGTTAGTCCGTGCTAAGGTGAGATGAAGTATAGACGCCATTTTACTTTCCAAGTCACGCACTGAGTGCGCGAAAGCGTCACGCGCTGGCACATTCAGGGCAACACTGGATGACTTCACCCTCAAACAGACAGACATGTAGGCATCTAAGATAAATGAATAATTCGAAGCGCGCGACCGCTATCTGAACCTCCTCTCCTGTGCATCTCTCAGGCCTCCCACCCTTTTCACCGTTTGCGTATGGCCAAATACTCTACTAGGGGGAATACATTCCACTCCGCACATTTGCATTAGACAGAATCGCCTACAGCGTCGAATCCAGCCCTGACGGAGGCGAGGTCCGCGCTGAGTCTTCTTTTTTTCTTTTGGCAAATGAGCTATCATCATCATCAGTCGCAGACATTTCACGACTACGCGCGATGCTACGCCGGCGGTCGGTGCGCCAGTGCAAGCCAGTGTCTCGAGGTGTGAAACAACGTCAAATGTATAGCGTGGTGTTTTCGTTTGATACTTTTTTGAAACAATGCACACGATACACCCCGAGTTTCAGCAAACATTAGTTTCGTTTAGGTTTCTGAATTTGTCATTTAGAAACAAAAAATCTCCCCAATTATGTGTATTTCGCCGTTTTGCGTTCAAGAGACAATCTGTTATTTTCTGTATTGCGTATGTTATTTCAGTAATGTGCGCCACCATTATGGTGTAGTTTTGGATTTGTATCCTTTAAACGAGGAAACACTATTGTTCTTTCATATAAGGCGCTACCGGCTGTTGGTCAGCAAAGCATTTTGTCTTTAGTCCTTAGTTTTTAGTCTTTATTTATTTGGCTCTGGGGAGCCGCGGCACCGCGGAAAGGCAGCAGCTCGTACCATGGAGGCCCGCAGTGCCGCGTCTAGTGAACATGATAATGTGATGAGTATATACATGCATGATGACGACGACATGGATTGTTGGTATTCGCAACTTTCACGACCTATAGGGGGCGCACTCATGCCTATCAAAATGGCTGTCATCTGGATGATCGTCGTAGAACAACAGTACGAGGCTGGGTCCGCGACGCGTGAGTAATTCTAGTGTTGCTATATACGAGCAGTATTAGGGCCTTACATTGTTTTTTCACAACAGGAAGGTGTAGGCAAGCACCTTTATTCTGAAGCCTATCATCCAGGAGCTAGGGAGCACGATTCTCACACCGCGGTTCCACCATCGCTGAAAGTTGCGAATTGGGGAGGATGGCAGTCATATTCGCAGAAGTAGATTTCGTAAGGTGGGTTGGGCGGGTCAGCAGCGAGCCATGGGGTCTGGCACGCCGTTCGATCGGTGCATGAAAGAGCCCCAGGAACATCGTGGCACTGTTGCTCACTGGGGTCCACTGGGGTCGAAGCATCAGGCTCCAAGGAGGTAGCCCAGTCAAAGTAGAAGCTGCCGCTTCCGAGGAACCAGGGCTCAGATTGAGGCACCGCCGTCGGCCGGTGTGTCATCCTCTCAACGTCGTCGTCGTTGTGTTCTTTATACGCGTATATATGTATAAATAAAATAAGATAGATAAAATGACACAATCGAGCGGTCAGCGGCGCGCCGTTCTAGTTATATTTCTAGTCATTTCTAGTTATACACGCCTGAAATAATTTTGTTCAGTTTATGTCTATAACCGAACTAAAACTTAACGTACACAGGCAAATTCAAAGCAAAATATATACAATGCAAGTGTTTCTGACCCTACATAACAATTGCTTATATTTGAAATCCAGGGCAAAAATTTTGATTTTAAACATCTAATTATTATATAGTCATATTATAACCTCCAAATTCTTAGTCAATATGCTGTCACAAACGCATCGTACAAATCCTTTTTTCGATAAGCCTATGTAAAGGTAGCTTGGTCGCAAGCTTCTTGGTGCACGGCGGAGTGCGAACTTTACAGGGACAAAAAGCGGGCCGAATGTGAAAGTCTCGAGGAATAAAATGTATTAATTAAAATACCGAACTTTTAACTGCGGTGTGTGCTATGAGTCTGCAGCTATTATATTCATCGGGAACTTTACGATTCTTCATTTCAGTGAGAACAAATTTAAAATTTTGTCACAGTGGCCCGTAGGACCCAATGCAACAATATTATACCGGGCCCAGGAATAAAAAGTATACAATCCTGAGGTTCAAGTAGGTATAAAATAATAGTGTATTAGTGCCCTCTATAGATATTCCGGGGAACTTAAGGATTTCTGCGGTTGTTTGGCTGAAATTATCATTTTAGTGCGTTTTGCTGAGAATAGCCAAGAGAGGGCGAAAGGAGACCGTGTCCAGAAATGCTGGGGATGTCGGGGGAGCTGAAGCGGGGCGAAACACTGTCCCATGCAAGCACGCTGGTGGGATTGCGGGACCACGACCGCAAAGGCGGGACCTGTCCCGACTAAATCGGGACGTCTGGTCATTTGATCTTAGAATAGACAAACCCAAATCCTAAATGGGGGATTTCACCTCAAATCGTCAAAAAGAAAAAAAATGGTAAATCCTCAAAACAAAATATGAAAAAAAAAATATATATATACAGGGTGTCACGAAAAAAATCTACACATTCTTTTTTACCGCAAAAATAAAGTAGGCATCGCCCAACGCTCATTTTCCGCCCAAAGGTAGCGCTAGAGGTCACAACCAGATGCCAAAGTTTCAGTCCGATCCGATACCTTATTCAACAGTTATAAGTGATTTTTTGAAAAGTTCAAAGGAAAATGGAGCCCATTTTCGCCCTTTTTCGGTTTCCGGTGCCATAGAGCCCCATGTATTCGAAAACTCCGTCGGCCGCCATTTTCCCATTGAAATTTTCACAAAAACACTTATAAATTTTGATTCAGGTATCGGATCGGGCTGAAACTTTGGCATCTGGTTGTGACCTCTAGAGCTACCTTTGGGCGGAGAATGAGCGTTCGGCGATGTCTAGTTTATATTTGCGGTAAAAAAGAATGTGTAATTTTTTTTGTGACACCTTGTATGTTGGTGGAAAATGTGTGACTAGAACAAAACTGCATATTAGAACTACGGACATTTTTTTGTTTTGTTCTTGTGTTTGGGCTTTGAAAGGGCGGAGGGTAGGTCTTGCGATTTTCGCAGTTTTCACTAGTGACACATTTTGGAGTCTCGCAACGTTTATATTATCTTTTTCACAACAATGACACTTTTTTTACTGCTTTAATACTTTATAAAGAAGGGTTAAAGTTCACTAGAAGTGTGTTTTTTTATTTAAAAAAAATATATTTTTTTGTAATCTTGCCACTTTGACAATAAAGGTCCAAGTGTGATCGAGTTAGCTTTCGATGTACAATTATCTAAGGCACAAGAAACATATCAAATGAAAGCTTGTATCGAAGCCTATTTAAAAACTATAATATTGTTAATTGAAGTATATAGTTTATATAAAAGAAACAACACCGTAATTCACGAGAAAAGCTAAAAGTACAAAATTCAACGTCTTTTTTAAGAAAATAGGGTTTTTTTTCTTTACAATATTTATATGAAAAGCTTTCTATGTCCTTTTTTAAACGCAATAAAATTTCTTTGTCGTATATGCGTCTGAAAAAAAGACATATTTGTACTTCCATTCTACGACGCATATCTCTGTCATTTCGTTTTTCACTTAAATATTAGTTATTTTTGTAACATGGTCATAGCTTTTATTGGTTCTGAAGTCCACGTACAGTTCGGTAAAACTTATACATAGATAGTATTTGTAGTATAATATTGTAGGGGGTTCTTCGGCACGTTCAGTTTGCTTACCTAGTAAACCACAGAAATCGAAACTGTCCGAAATAATGTTTAAGCGTTGAGATACTAGATTAACAAACATATATAGGACGTTTTAGAAGTTTTCCGTGAGTTAATAAAGCGCTTGTGGGAAAAACATTTCAAAGCGACGATCCGGCCCGCCAAGCCCGTCAATAAGCGTGCATGATTTTTTTTTCTTTCTTCACAAAACTTCCTTTGCACGATAGCTAAGCTAGGCTTGTTGAAACCTCCCAATCTCCGTCTTTACTATTGGCACTTCTATGTTTGCGAAACCAAACGTACGTTCCAAATCTCGTAGAATGATATGATGTGAAACTGTCAGTTCTGATATCTTCGCGCGAATTCGGCGCTTGCTTTTGCCCTTCTGGAATGTGCGCGTCTTTCCTAATTTCGGCTTTTTTTATATATAATTCTTGTTTCTTGTTGAGATATAAGTACCTTTAAGGTTCTCGTAAGCTGCATTGGCCGCTTTTCTTCGTCGGAAAGTGGGAACGAAAGGGCAATCCACGGGCCGAGCGGGACATAGACATGCCGCCACCCTTTTTAACGTTGACTATCGCATCCCCTTTCTAGATAGCAGTCGTGATTGTTTATTTAGTACAGACAGGGTCACTATGAATATTAGAAACGACTACCATAAGGCGATTCGTGCACGTGATAGAAAAGAAGTTATAGACAACCTGTGATTACCAGGAGCCGCCACCAGAGCTAAAGCTCATGTCCCGCCCCCTTCGAGAGCGACAGCCAGTGGAGTACACAAGGGGGGGGGGGGGGGGCCGAAAGGGCCGCCCCCCCCCCCCCCCCGAGCCGGGGGGGGGGGGGGGGGAGTGGGCGAGGTCACTGACTCTCGGGTTCATCAATATCATTGCGGTGTTGTGTTTTTTTGTTGTTTTTTTTTTTAACAGCGGAGCCAACTTTGTGGAGAAGTTGAAAAAAAAAGGAAATAAAAAAGGAAGGGAATGCAATATGCCATTTATGACATAGTAAAAATAATAAAAGATGTGTAGTTTTAACGTCTTTCATGTAATATGACTGGGGAATATTCAATTAACGAATTTATTGATTGATTAGTCTATTAAAGGGATTAATTTGCTAATGAACCCCCATCTCCAATCAAGATTCAACGCTTTATTAAAGCCATGGATTGTGCGATTTAACAAAAATATGTAGGGCCAAAGGTTCTACAAACCACATCACTAAGATTATGGAAGCATCCAACTTAATATTTAACGCTTTGCTGAATTTCCACGCGTGTGAAACGATGCAACACAACCTTTAGTAAGAAGAAACAACAACAAAAACATCAAACATTTGATAAGAACGGTCAAGCTTGTGGGGACCCCACAGATCGCGATAAACGTAACCAAGGACTGCGGGTTGCGCGTGTAAGCCGCGGCCTCCGCAATCTGCTTTTTGTGTATGTGTGTGTTGTTGCTTTTGCGTTTTCTTTTGTTTCAATATAGTTTTATATGACGCTCGTCGAGGAGCAGCCGGCACTGGAGGATTCACACACACAGACACACACATATATATAGACTATAATCGGCTGTACATCTCATTTGTTAAATAAATTGTGAAGTAGGCTGCGCTGCTAGCGTTACTCAGGAAAGAAAATATATTTGTTTACTTCTACTTTTATTGCTTCGCGAGTGCCCCGATTGCGCGGAGTCGCCGGGGCTGGTTTGTCGTCGCCACGGAGCGGCCCCCGAGGACCCCCGCTCTGGGAGCGTACCATGCGCTGTGCCTCGCTCGAGCGCAGTGGGGCCCCTTGATGTTTTGTAGCCCTTTTTTATTTTGAGAAGAAGCGTCGGTACTGTTCTTGCACCCCAAAGAGGGGTTTTTCCTGGAAACGGTGTCCGGCTGACAGTCGACAGTTAGGGCGAAGTTTTTGGGGAGTTTTCGGGGGTATGTGCACGTGTCCTTTCTTAATTGGATTTTGTATTATATATGTTTGTTGTGTACCGCGTGGCTCCCATCGGTCTAAAAAGAGCGATATCTGATTGGCTCCTCGGATGGAGGGAAAACTCTTAACAAAGTGAATATAGGCGCCTAAAGGCGCGGGATTTGCGGTTCAAGGTTTGAGTACGGAAGTTGTCATCGGCAGTTTGAGAACCGCGCGAGATAGAGGCGCGAGTGTGCGACCTGCTGCCTCAGGACGAGAGCCAAGTGCAATATGTGGGTAAACCATTTTCCATCGTTCCTTTGTTGCGTTGTGTGACTTCCTTGACTTTCTTTTGTGAACGGACTTCGGAAACCTTAGAAATCGACACCAACGAACAAATCACGTGAGATGTTTGTTGGTTAGATCAGGTTAAGATGGGGAGTACTTTATGGTGGAGCAGCTTTCCAGTGTTTATCGTCTATCCATCAAGGTGTTCCGCGTTTATACTTATGCATCATTGTTTTATCAGCCCTGATGACTGGAGGCTTCGTGCATTAGAGCCGTGCTTTATAACATATTTGTTTTTATATTTCTTGCTTTCTGCTAACTTTCGTGCCTTCTGTAGACGTAACTTGTAAATAAAAAAATAGAGTGTCAATGCCTTCCTGGTGAGGAATTTCCGGAGCACCATTTTTATGCATAATAATCATCCCAAATCCAATATGACAACTTTTTTTAATTATTTAATAGAAGAATGCATACTTATTAGAAGAAGAAAAAACTAAAATGCTTTTATTTCCTCTTTGACTTTCTTTTCTATTTTTATCTTGTCCCACTTTACCCCCCTTACCCCCTTACCTTGTCCCCCGTTGGTCCGGCCCCCCCCCCCCCCCCCCTGAAATGAAATCGTGCGTACGCCACTGGCGGCAGCCTTTACTTTTCATTTTGCTTCGCTGGCACGTTCTATGCTGTCCACATATCAGGTATCTCATCTCAGTTTCTTAAACACAGTACACAAAAACCGAGAGAAGGACCAACTACACTTTGACCGGCACCGATATTAAACGTGGGCGACGAAGAATTCAGTCTTGAAGACATTAAAGGAGCTGTGCAACGATTTTAACGTTGAAAGAATTGGCATCTTCTAATTCTGACATTGTTCACCTTGCCACAAAGGACAGAAAACACACCTCTTTCCTTCGAAATGTTGCAATTCTGCCGCGTAATCGCGAGGCAAAAATTAGAATATTCCCCGACCTGCAGCCGCGAGCGGCGGCCATGAGAAACACGCGGCGTGACGTCAATGGGGGGTCTTGTAGAAAGATAGCAAGTTGTGCGAATACCTGCTCGATAAAAGGTAACTTTTCTATAAATCTTGTCGTTCCAACATAAATATAAATGCGTCAAAAACCTGGTATCCTTGACAAAACTTTTATTATACGGAGTTTTAGTGGCGCCATCTATCCTAGGTCCACAAAACCGTCAGCTCTATCTGCTACCGCGAACAGCCGCCAGAAGCCGGAGGGGAAGGGGGGACAGAGCCGGACGGGTATGGCCGGACCCGGACGAGAATTTCCTCCTTTCACCATATTGTTCGCGGTGCGCCCGCCAGCACGTGGTCACGCGGTCGCGAGCGGATGAGTTCTCGCTGCTCACTGATAGCTCTACAGAGAGAGCTTCACCGGAGCCCCGCGCCTACCCCATCGACGTCACTGCGCACGTGAGCCGGAAGACGATGCACGAGTTGAGAGGTGGCAAAAACCTGGATTTTTTTCATTTTTTTTTTAAATAAAAACTAGGCTATCCAGGCAAATTCTGTTTTCTGTAGTTCACTTCAGAAGTGTCAGGCATCAACTTCCATAATTATTTAAGCAAAGCCCTGAAATTGTTGCACAGCTCCTTTGAGACACTTTGCCCGTGTGTTAACCCAACTAAGGAGTGCGTTTTGCTGACCTGTAGGCAGTATTGGCGGTAACGCGATACTTTTTTTGGTAACGTAGTAACGTACTCGTTACCTTCTCAAAAGAGTACCCGGCAATAGTATCATTCCTGAAAAACTTAAGACTGCTATTGTTCGGCCAATATATAAGAAGGGCGAGAAAAATAAATTACTTAATTATAGACCCGTTTGTATACTCTCGGTAGTTAATTATATAATGGAAAAATACATCAATAAAATACTTCGGAGTTTTATCGCGAAACATAATATATTAATTGACACGCAATATGGTTTCAGAGAAAAAATGGGAACTTCAGATCTTTTGGAAGACTTTTTTGATTAGGTATATGAAAACCTTGACTGTACAAAATATGTATTCGCCGTTTTTATAGATTTTACACGGGCATTTGAAACGATAAATCACTCTATTTTATTAGATCGATTGTACAGCATAGGGATTCGGGGAAAAGTACATGACTTGTTACAAAATTATCTTTTAGACAGATATCAAATAGTGCGACTAGGATCGAAATATAGTAGGAGAATTAAAGTAAAACAAGGAGTACCGCAAGGTACAGTTCTGGGCCCTCTACTGTTTAATTTATATATCAATGAAATAGAGCAAGTAAAACTAACAAGCAAATTATTTCAGTTTGCAGATGATACAGGAAATCGTGCGTACGCCACTGGCGGCAGCCTTTACTTTTCATTTTGCTTCGCTGGCACGTTCTATGCTGTCCACATATCAGGTATCTCATCTCAGTTTCTTAAACACAGTACACAAAAACCAAGAGAAGGACCAACTACACTTTGCCCGGCACCGATATTAAACGTGGGCGACCAAGAATTCAGTCTTGAAGACATTAAAGGAGCTGTGCAACGATTTTAACGTTGAAAGAATTGGCATCTTCTAATTCTGACATTGTTCACCTTGCCACAAAGGACAGAAAACACACCTCCTTCCTTCGAAATGTTGCAATTCTGCCGCGTAATCGCGAGGCAAAAATTAGAATATTCCCCGACCTGCAGCCGCAAACGGCGGCCATGAGAAACACGCGGCGGGATGTCAATGGGGGGTCTTGTAGAAAGATAGCAAGTTGTGCGAATACCTGCTCGATAAAAGGTAACTTTTCTATAAATCTTGTCGTTCCAACATAAATATAAATGCGTCAAAAACCTGGTATCCTTGACAAAACTTTTATTATACGGAGTTTTAGTGGCGCCATCTATCCTAGGTCCACAAAACCGTCAGCTCTATCTGCCTACCGCGAACAGCCGCCAGAAGCCGGAGGGGAAGGGGGGACAGAGCCGGACGGGTATGGCCGGACCCGGACGAGAATTTCCTCCTTTCACCATATTGTTCGCGGTGCGCCCGCCAGCACGTGGTCACGCGGTCGCGAGCGGATGAGTTCTCGCTGCTCACTGATAGCTCTACAGAGAGAGCTTCACCGGAGCCCCGCGCCTACCCCATCGACGTCACTGCGCACGTGAGCCGGAAGACGATGCACGAGTTGAGAGGTGGCAAAAACCTGGATTTTTTTCATTTTTTTTTTTAAATAAAAACTAGGCTATCCAGACAAATTCTGTTTTCTGTAGTTCACTTCAGAAGTGTCAGGCATCAACTTCCATAATTATTTAAGCAAAGCCCTGAAATTGTTGCACAGCTCCTTTGAGACACTTTGCCCGTGTGTTAACCCAACTAAGGAGTGCGTTTTGCTGACCTGTAGGCAGTATTGGCGGTAACGCGATACTTTTTTTGGTAACGTAGTAACGTACTCGTTACCTTCTCAAAAGAGTACCCGGCAATAGTATCATTCCTGAAAAACTTAAGACTGCTATTGTTCGGCCAATATATAAGAAGGGCGAGAAAAATAAATTACTTAATTATAGACCCGTTTGTATACTCTCGGTAGTTAATTATATAATGGAAAAATACATCAATAAAATACTTCGGAGTTTTATCGCGAAACATAATATATTAATTGACACGCAATATGGTTTCAGAGAAAAAATGGGAACTTCAGATCTTTTGGAAGACTTTTTTGATTAGGTATATGAAAACCTTGACTGTACAAAATATGTATTCGCCGTTTTTATAGATTTTACACGGGCATTTGAAACGATAAATCACTCTATTTTATTAGATCGATTGTACAGCATAGGGATTTGGGGAAACGTACATGACTTGTTACAAAATTATCTTTTAGACAGATATCAAATAGTGCGACTAGGATCGAAATATAGTAGGAGAATTAAAGTAAAACAAGGAGTACCGCAAGGTACAGTTCTGGGCCCTCTACTGTTTAATTTATATATCAATGAAATAGCGCAAGTAAAACTAACAAGCAAATTATTCCAGTTTGCAGATGATACAGTAATTGTATACGCCCACAAAAATTATGAAGTTGCCGTTCGAGAAGTACAAGAAGACATTCACAATATTTTTCAGTGGTACTGTAAAAATCTGATTATAGTAAATACTTCAAAAACTCAAATGATGTGCTTTAGAGGCCCTAGAAAAATACTATTAACTGAAATACCCATTAAACTGCACGATAAAACTGTAATAACTGTTCATTCCTAGCAATTAAATATGTAAAAAATGTAAAATACATTGGAATGTATATAGACCAACATCTTAAATGGGACTCACACATAGAGCAAGTTTGCAAAAAATTAAGGACACTGATGGCATATATGTTTCACATTCAGGATATGGTCCCCCCTTCTGTACTTAAAGGGGCGATGCAACAATTTTTGTACTTTGCGCAAATACCGCTTAGAACGGATCCCTGACGTTAATGACCTATGAAACACGCGTTCGTTTTTCACCCCACGCAATAGAAGTCCCTGTAAAAATTAAAGAAACACGAGCAGCGTTCACCCCCTCAACTCGCAGCCAGAACAAGCGGCCACTTGATCTGGAGCCGATTATATGCCGGCAATGTTGATCATAGCCACGCGCTGGGGTTGGCAAAGCACAGGACACGCGCTGAGTTCCAGACATTGTTATGGCTCGGCTATTGTTGTCGTTGCAGCGATTGGACACGGGCCACTACCCAAATGCTTCTCGAGCTATCAATTATCACGAGCCCAAATCGAGTGCTCACGCAATGCTCGGGTCCAATCTATGAACAGCATTTAAATATCGTCCCTGGAGGATGCTGCTACCACCAGGGTACGTCATCAAAATTTGCGAAGGAGAGATTAAAAGAAAACGCTCGCTTTTCTCCTTGAAATTACACCGCAACAAAGAGGTTTCTTGGTCAGTGGCGTTGCGTGCGAGTGTACTTGGGTCCCACTAGTGCCAGTAAGCTCATACAAAGTGAAAAACGCTCAAAACGAATATCGTTGCACCGCCCCTTTAAAATGATTTATAACTCGTTAGGAAAATCTGTAATACAATATGGAATAACTGTTTATGGGCACTGTGCTAAATACCTACAAAGAAAAGTTGAGACTCTCCAAAAACAGATATTCAGAAGAATGGGTCACCAAATCAAAAAAGAAGCGATTTAATAGATGATATACGTAAAAAAATAGGCGTATTTTATTTTAGTGATCAATTGAAATATGACATAATCACAAAATTCTTTTTAACCAACTACCACAAAATAGAAATTATTAAAGAAAGAACATTGCGACCTAATAGGAAATATTTTGAACCATTAATAAAGGCAAAGTATGGAGAGGCTACAAGAAATTATTATGTGCCCAGACGTTTTAACCAACTACCTGAGGAGCTAATTGAGTGCAAATATCCACATGCAATGAAAAAAATGGCAAGAATATGGATTAGTGAACAGAAAAGTTGAAGTGCGAATTAGTAAAAGTACCAACATACGACCGTAACCACTGTATGAATTACTATATTGATTATTGGAACAACGCTTTGAGATATATTACTAAATAGCAGTATGTACATAATAGAGGCCCGTTCCACCGGTTATAGTGCACGTGTGTATGAACCGCTTCTTTTCTTATAATTTGTTTGGTTTGTTTAAACTCATAGAATGAGTTAAAACTGTAAAACGCCTGGTTGTGAGTCACCTGCCGCGTCCCACACACAAGCCTTCTTGGCTTACGTGCACGTAAGCCAAGAAGGCTTGTGTGGGTATAGAGCATTTCGCTCTGTACCCATGGGTACAGAGCGAAATGTAATCAAAAAATAAAATAAAGTGTATTGTATTGTATCGTATTGTATTGTATTGTACTTACGTTACTTATTTCGAGTAACGTAGTTACGTTTCTCGTTACATCTTCTTCCCTGAAAAAAAAAATACACTTAAATTCTTTTTCGTGTTTCTATACATCGTTTCACCTTCCTTAAAGGGGCCCTGCAGCAACTTTTTGACTGGGTTTTGATTTGTACCGAACCTGAGCGCACTGAACGTAGTAACTTAATGAAACTTTTCTTTTCTCAAATTTCGCTTTATTTTAAAAGTTATTGGCAAATTAGAATTACAAAAACAAGCAAAAAATAACCTCCCTCATGACGTCTTAGGTCCTGGCTTGAGTGGCCGTGAACTAGAGGAGGGGTAGTGAGTTCATCGGGCGTTCACGGCTGCCGCACTCCGTGTCGACGGCTCGAGAGGGCGCCACTAAAGCATGTATTGGATAGGCTGTATGAAGCGGGCGGCCAGGGCGGCCAGGGCATAACACTTCATTGGCCTCAAACGACAGCAAACACGGGGTAAAGATCAGTTCAGAACGGGAGCCACTTCGCGCTGCCATACCGCCAAATGGGCATATCGCCAGCAGGGCCCGCGCCGAAGGCCTTCGGAACGCTCGGAACCCGCGTACACCCGGCACCTATCTACGCTCGCCGTTCGTCGGTGTCTCATCCCACTAGCCCTTGCTAGTATGCGCCGTTTTTTCCGCCGCTTGGTGGCGGGTATGTCGACGGGTCATTTCTTGTTTCCGTACTTTATAAACTGCATTTGTTTCTTTTCTGATCTAAAATACTGAACAAAAACGACTTTCCTACATAATTGAAACATTTCGCGACACTTATATTTTGTATCTCGACTAAAAAGAAAAGCTTTTAGTGGCTCTGACCAGTAGTAAGGCCAGGACCTAAGACGTCACATATCCTGGTTCTGGTCCTGGTCCAGGTCCTGGGCTTACTACTGGTCAGAGTCGCTAAAAGCTTCTTTTTAGTCGAAATACAAAATATAAGTGGCGCGAACCCTTTCAGTTATTTATAACAGTAGTTTTTGTTCACTATTTTACATCAGAAAATAAACAAATGCAGTTTATAAAGTACGGAAACAAGAAATGACCCGTCGACATACCCTCTTAAATTTGACCAAATGCGCCGCAAGACAAGGACAGAGCAAGTATACGTTGTCGTACTTGCTCTGTCCTTGTCTTGCGGCGCGTTTTGTCAAATTTAAGTCATGTACCAACTGGCCCATCTGTCACTATTGACATACCCACCACCAAGCGGTGGAAAAGGCGGCGCATACTGAAAACATGTAGTGGGATCAGGCGCCAACGAGCGGCGAGCGTAGAAAGGTCCCGGATGTACGCGGCGGAGCTGCGGTCGTACGGACTGGAGGATCCGACCGGTTCCGAGCGTTCCCAAGGCCTTCGGCGAGCAGCTTTGGCTTGCAGTTTGGCCTTTTGACGGTATGGCAGCGCGAAGTGGCTCCCGTTCTGAACTGCTCTTTACTCCGTGTTTGCTGTCGTTTGTGGCCAATGAAGTGTCATGCCGAATTAGTGTTTAATCGCGCAGCAAATGCAATGCGAGCCGCTCTGGCTGCCCGCTTCATACAGCCTAGCCAGAACATGCTTTAGTGGCGCCCTCTCGAGCCGTCGACACGGAGTGCGGCAGCCGTGAGCGCTCGCTCAGCTCACTACCCCTCTAGTTCACGACCACTCAAGCAACCAAGGACGTCGTGAAGGAGGTTATTGTTTTGCTTGTTTTTGTCATTTTAATTTGCCTATAACTTTAAAATAAAGCGAAATTCGAGAAAAGAAAAGTTTTATTAAGTTACCACGCTCAGTGCGCTCAGGTTCGGTTATTAAGTTACTACGCTCAGTGCGCTCAGGTTCGGTGCAAATTAAAAACCAGTAAAACAATCCTTGCAGAACCCCTTTAAGTGCAGACACAGCCGCTGCCACGAGCTGATGGGACCAATCAGACAGCGTCAAAAACGCACCGTCATGGTGTTCTGATGTTTTTGTACGTGTTTTATAATGGCTGAACCAACCATAAACAAAAAAAGGCCCAGTGACTTGCACTTTTCACGTTACTTGATTGGACCCATGAGCTCGTAGCGTCGGTTGAGAAGCGCCAAGTCATTAATTAA
Organism: Ixodes persulcatus; assembly: GCA_013358835.2. Classification (NCBI taxonomy): domain Eukaryota; kingdom Metazoa; phylum Arthropoda; class Arachnida; order Ixodida; family Ixodidae; genus Ixodes; species Ixodes persulcatus. The sequence continues at coordinate 21,039 of JABSTQ010009077.1, read as the reverse complement.
TGCGTTCATTTGCACGCTGTCGCCAAAAAAAAAAAACGCTGTTACCGTCAATTTATAAATAAACAGTGACGGCAAAGTAACGGGCGTTACTTTTTACCAGTAACGGTAACGCGTTCCTCTATTTTGGAAGTAACAAATAACGTATTTCGTTAATTTTTTTTAACGTTTACAACATTGTTTGTAAGGTGTGTCCAAAAACAGATGGTTTAGCCCTGGAATCGTTGCAAATGAGGGAAGACGAATAAATCGAAGTAGCTTTGTGGGAATCTAGCGAACTGCTAAAGAAACAAGCGGGAAGTATCGCATTTCGCGGCGAGCTCAGAAAGTGCGTACAAAAGTACTTCCCCCATTAGTTCACCCGACATTCTCAGCGGCTTGCTATAAGCTGAGAAAAGTCGCATCTCGAGGCTCGTACCAAATACTTTACTAGAGGGAATACATTCCACTCCTCTCAAATACAATGGCTTCGGCGCGGACAGTTTCTCTGGCAGAGCCGTTTATACTGGGAGAGTTTGGCAACCACAGCAGCGTAGTCTGACAACCGGGAGATGACTACTTCCGTCCGCCATTTTGGGGCTCTGACTCATAGGAACTCTATGCGATTTCTCAGGAATAAAGAAAACAAAGAAGTAACGCCATTTTGTGTTATTGCGAAATCTGCTGGTTCTAGCGGGCAACAAGCTCCGCCCATTGGCCAAACTCTCTCAGTATAAACGGCTCTGTTCTCTGGGCTTGGCGAGAGCCATCTATCGTTGGGGAGGTCTCGGCGGTAAATGATAATGATGACGATGGTTGTTCTACATACCAAATTTATTGTTGTGGAAATGCTCGAGACACGTGCCGCGCGCCACTTCTAGTGGTCGCGGCACGTGCATCCACGCAGTGCCGCCATGATCTTCCCAAGGGTTGCGTGTGCCTCGTGCATCGACACACCTTGCGCTACTTTTGAAACATGAAGGGGCTTAGGTGGAATCAGAGACGACACCCGCCGCGAACATCCACGTGCACATGCGCGTGGGCTGGCGCGGACCTCCAATCCGTCACGGCTGGATTCGGCGCTGTAGGCGTTCTGCCTAATGCAAATGAGCGGAGTGGAATGTATTTCCCCTAGTAAAGTGTTTGCTCGTACCATCGTATTGAATTTTGATTTTTCTGAAAACTAAAGAGTCGCTCTTCCGCGAGCAGTAGTACAATATGCTTTCATTGGAAGAATCACATCGTGTCTATCTTAACCTGCGTCGCTACAACGGAGCACAAAATCTATAGTTTCAGAGTTGTCAGCGACGACATTGTGCACAATACAGCACATGCACTGTTCGCTCTGCGCGCAGTTGAAGAGTGTCCATATCTCCGACGGGGAGACTAGCCATTTCAAAAATAGGTTTCAACTGTACAAGATGGCGAGGAGACAAGAGGTAAACAAATTGATTTTTCAAATCACGAGACACGGCAAAAGTGCGTGTAATGGTGTGGGGAGAGTCCTCAAGCACCGAACCTCCTAGCACAAGCTCAGGTCATCAGAACTGGAAACAACTGGAAGTACTGATGATTTTTTCCGTGTGATGGCCTCGAAAGTGCCTGGAATTGTAAACATTAAAAGTGAAGCAGCATGCCTCGCCCAATACCCTGAAGCAGTAAAAAAAAAGACTGAATTTTTTTTTAGTCTTCTGAAAAACATTCAATCCTGACACTTGTTGGTGAAGGCTCAAAATACAGACGGGTCTTTCAGGGTTGCGATAAAAGTTAAAAAAGCGAATTCTCAATAGTAATGTAAAACCTCACTTAAAATCACTTTTCTTTTATCGCCATAAACGTTACTGTGAGCTTATGATACTAAAAATTATATGCATTAATTGTTATGCATTTCCCCCGTTAATCTGTGTGATTTGTTATTGCATCAAATAAAAAGAAAGTCAAGAAGTTTTAAACGACCCTCATGAAGCAAAATTTAGCACTCGGCCCGCTAGGTTTCTGAAAATAATTTATCTAGCACCTTCATTACCCGACATAGAGGTTTGTGAAACTTACTTTTTATACTTGTTAAAGGGTAACTCCGCTCAAAAAATGAAAATTTCGGTATAATGAGTGACTTTACATTAAAAAGCCTTAGTAAAAAAGACTCCGTTATTTGCCTCCCAAAAATTGGGATATATACAGGGTGGAACAAGGAGACGGCAGGCTCTTTAAATCGACCGGAAAATTCGGTTTCTTAACCTATCGCGCTACGACTTTGTGCAGCGTTGCCCACAGATGGTGCATTTTTTTTGTAAAATTTTCAAAGAGCGAACTTACCTGAGGAAAAAGTAAAGAAAGAAAAAGGCTTAGCTCCTATGGAAACGCAGCGACGCCACCGGTCTTCAAAGAGCACGGCGCCGTTTCCCACGGGACACAAGAGGTGGCGCAACGAACGCCGCCAACGAACGAGCATACGGCGCGCCAGCGTCTTTAGCAGACAATCTTTTCGACTCAAAAGCGGCGCGCGTTCCGCAGGCGGCGACAGTCGCAGAAACAAAAACAGGCGCGGTAACAACAAGCAACTGCAGTTCCTTGTCTGCTAAATACGCCGGCTCTTGGAGTCGTCTGCTCGTTCGTTGGCGGCAGTTGGCGTCGCGACCGCTTGCGCCATCTCTTGCCTCCCGTACGAAACGGCGCCGTGCTCTTTGAAGACCGGTGGCGTCGCTGCGTTTCCATAGGAGCTAAGCCCTTTTCTTTCTTTACTTTTCCTCAGGTAAGTTCGCTCTTTGAAAATTTTACAAATCTGATTTTAAACACGCACAGAAATAGAAACCGAAACTTAGGCTCGATCCGGCAACATTGGCCTGGGCCTCTATCATAGGCTATGCTCCAAATCTTACCCGAGTAACCTGTCTCCTACGTCAGCGGGTAAGACCACGTGACATCGCGAGTAAACAATCAGCGATTCGATTTTGGAACGGCCCGGATAATTACTTGGATACTACGCGGATTGGCTTCGTCTTTGGCCAAGACAAAAAAAAAAAAAAAGAACTTAGCAGCGATGGCGGAAAATAGCAGATGCTCTCTTGATCATAGGGAAAGCACTCGAAGATACAATATGAACCACTTCGAAGTTTTTCCGGTTTTTCTTTGACAGTGAGAACGCGATGTTTCCTGAGGTGGCTTCACCAGCTCCTTCTGCTCACCTTCCTTCTGGGCTGTATATTGAGATCAAAATTACTTACTCCTTTCAGTTAGACATGAAAAATGTGTTTTAGTTAATTAGCGATCGCTGTGAGTCTAGCCTAGGTTCCCTAAACGCATACGTTCCACGCATCGTAATTTGCACCGGTTACGTTTTGCGCAAATTGCTTCCACACGCTGTAGCGGTACAGCGCAGGGAGCTTTCTCAACAGTGGTATGTAACTTACGCTTGCTTTGACGCGAATATGAGTACAGAATCGCAGAGAGAACTTCCGAACCGCTATATAGTCTATAGACAATTTATTGGGGAGGGAGATAGGGTGGGGTTGTTGACTGATCATAAACATGAAATCTTCGAAGCTTTCACTGCTTTCCAGGCGTTATCCTCTCATTACACACACTCTTAAAAAAAAAAAAAAAAAAAGACTCTCACATGATTTATTGCATTTGAACGTTTTCAGCCTTGAACGTAAGAATACGAGTTGCCTCCAATGCCGAAGACGAGAATGTGGAGAAGCTCCTATCTACGCTTGCACTCCAATAATAACAACAGGTATACCTGTTGTTCTAAATCGTCAAACACATTTTCCTTTCTTATGTTCTGCTTTCGTGTTGTCTACGCCCACGCCGTAGCCTTGACTGTGCTGTTTGATGATTTCGCAAACTCGGCGAGTTGCAAAATTTGCCGAACCGTTTAAGAAACATTTAGACAGAACTACGTCGTAATATTTGACGTGTGGTCTTCCAACGTGACACTGAAGAGGACTGCATTGTGTTTGTGAAAAACAAAATAGTTTCCCTTTAATTAAAAAAAAAAGCTTCAATCCTTTTTTTTTAAGGAAAAGTTGACTCGCTAATAAGTGAACTTTTTAAAATCATAACTAGGGTGTTTATTTTCCGGTTTTAACCGAAAAACACCGATAAACATCCGTCGGTGACGAAAATACAAAATCGGTTAAAACCGAAAAAACCGGTGGTTTGATATTTTCGCCCTGGTTAAAACCGAAAAACACCGGTCGAAAAAAACCGACCTAGCGAAACCCTTTCCCCGTAGAGGTTCGTCAAACGTGTTATCTTGTGGATCCTGGATTCTTCGAGTGTCTATACATGGCTTGCACGTGGCGTCAGTCCGCCCTCCTTTCTGGGGGTCAAAAGCGTCTAGTTAACACAGTGGAAGCTAAGCTCTCACACGCCTTTCCCCCATTGTGTCTCCCATGGCCCCCTTTTGTGGAAAACTTAACGCAGTGGAGGGTACGCTCTCACGTGCCCTTTCCCCACTGTGTCTGGCTAAGTGATGTCGGTGCAAGCCATGTATTCAGAGGTTGCTCTGGTTCCTGGAAGACACTGCCAACATCTGTGTCGTACGAGGCTACTGACCTTTGAGAACTGAGATGCGTTCATTGTTATCTGTTTAGTTTCCATGGGTTTTTGCTTTGGGAAACGGAAAAAGGGTTTTGTTGGCGTGGGGGTTTTTCGCTGTATAAAAAAGGACCGTTCTGTAAAAAAAAATTTGCAGACGTGTTTGAGAAGGCGCGTCCGTCCCGCGTCTGTTGATTCCTTCTCTGCCTACTATCAGATGATTCAAATCAAGTGGTTTAGGACTGTTTCCCGAAACATCTCTGATGACTTAGATTTCATGGATGAATCGTCGTTCTGGTTCCGCGTGCAAATTGTTAATCCGTGCATTAAAGTGGAGCTGCCAAAGGGATTTGTGCCTTATGAAAGTATCTATCGGCTGATCCTGCCGAGACGACGCAAGCTAAGTGACCTAGAATCAGAGTTTGCTTTGTTACCGCCAGTAGCTGTGTGTTGATTTCAGTGTTATTTTGGAAACTTCATTTACCTGACTGGCCACTACTGTCCCAAGTCTCGCTGGACATTTTGGGATTTCCTGTGTCCAGCGCAATGTGGAGCGTGCGTTTTCAAAATTGCGGTTGTGAACCGCAAGAGAACGTGCTGCCATGACGGATGCAAGCCTCTCGAAGTATACTTTGCATCTACTATAATAACCAGGGCGTGAGAAATAGATGCTTCCTCGAGAATAAGTGTATGAAATAGGGAATAAAATTGGAACTCTCCTGTCTGTGATCAATCGCATTTTTTTACTACCGATATCACCGATTTTAGCCTCGTCGTGAGACCGCTCCACCGAAAATACACCGGTGTTTTCGAACTAAATAACACCGAAAAACATCCGCCGATTTTTAAAATTGCGAATCTCTGTCTGTGATCCAATTCGCAAATTTTTTTCTACGATAATACCGTTTTAGACTCGTCGTGAGACGCTCACCGGAAAACACCGGTGTTTCGAAAACTAAATAACCCGCAAAAAATCCGCCGATTTTTCCCACAAATAAACACCGGAAAGTACACACCCTAATATAACATACCAGGTCATTGTCAAATTTTTTACTGAATGGTAGATAATGTATGTCATAAATACTATGGTCAAGTTACATATACACTGCAGTGGTCTCAAACTCATTTGAGTGTGTGGGCCTTATAGCCCGCACCAGAAAGGTAGAGGGCCAACGTAAGATGGGGGGCAGGGGGGGGGGGGGGGGGGGGGCTGAAAAGATTTTAAAGAGAAAATACTTCGGTGCTCTCTGCTTTTTGTAAACTCAGCTCCAGTGAAGTTTAGGTTTGATTTGTTTATCTGACTACTTTGGGCCTTAACTGGACATGATAACAAGAATTAAAATGACACCGTCCCGTCCCAGAACTGGCATCTTCGATAGAACAAGACAGCAGGTACACTGTAGTTTCAGTTGGTCAATTCCCTCAGGAATTAACCTAGCTCAACATGTATCTGAAACCAATTAGTTAATTTGACAGTTCTTGCTTTCCTGACGATTTTTATTACAACACTCTGAACAAAGACTTGTCTTTTAATGCTGATATTTATTTGAAGGCGAGAATCCTGAGATCGTAGCTTTATCTTTGTCAGTTGCTTCTGCTGATCGAGTTCGCGCAGCCGAGATGCATCCTTCAACGAATAGCTCGCGCTGGCAGCCTTGGAATTGTTTTACATTAGAAAAAGCCGGGAAGCAAAAAATAAAGCGAAACAAAGGGCAAATGGACACAGATAAGTGTTAACTATGTGAATAGGTGAAAAAAGCACAGCGACTTTTCCAGCGAAAAGAAATCGACGAGATGAGATCATATGGCGGATGCCATTTCTAGCGCTCGAGAAATGGGAATCGGGACTCTTCTATATCTCGTTGCCTGCGGGCCGCGTCCCAGCGAGTCACGGGCCGCACGCGGCCCGCGTTTTTGAGACCTGAATACAGGGTGTTTCACGTAAGAGTGACAAAATTTCAAAATTTAGTGTATTCTAAATTAAAAAAAATAATTTCCTCGGAACCGCATTACTCGTGGTGGCAGACGTCAGAAAATGCGCGACACTTACTAATTAGTTCGCTAATGAACTAAAAGGGCTAATTAACTTTTTAATTACATTTACAATTAGCATAGACATATGGTTCCAATTAGAAACTTGCTGGACGTCATCAGTCATTTTCACAAAGACTGAGCGCATGCGAAGCGTAGAAGTGCACTACTAAAGTTACCACTCGTGGAGCAGGCACAAGGCTGACGGTTGCGGTAAGGCGCCCGCGCGATTTTTCCTTCTCTTACCTGCTCCACGAGTGGTAACTTGAGTGCACTACTACGCTTCTCACGCGCTCAAAGTCTTTCTGAAAATTACTGATTTAGTGGTTTTCGGTGACGCTCAGCAAGTTTCTAATTGCAACCATGTCTATTTTCACTAATTAAAAAGTTTATTAGTAATTTTTACTTAATTAGCGAACTAATTAGTAAGTATCGCGCATTTTTTAACGTCCGCCACCACACGTAATGCGGCCCCGAGAAAATTATCCTTTTACCTCGAATACATTAATTTTAGGAATTTTTTTTTAACTTTTAAGTGAAACACCCTGTATGTACAATTATTACGTAGAATATTTGGCAAGGGCCCATATCTTTTCACCTTTAAATGGAGGTAAGAATGTCTTCTTTTCAAACGCAGTGCTTAAAGGGGCCCACCAACAATTTTTTGACTCGTTTGAAGTTCGCGCTGAAACGGAGCTCCATGGAAGCAGGAACACCGAGGTAAAAAAATATTACAGAAATTCGCAATATTTTGTGAGTTACTAGCAAATTAAATATTGCAGAAAACAACTTTAAATAAGCAAAACATTGCGCTTCATGACGTAAAATGAAACAGTTTAGCGATTGGAGCAAAGCGGTTGGCCAATTGGACGCGAGTTTGGTTGATAGCCCGTCTGGCCCGTCGGCCCGGTCGGCCATTAGGCCTCGCTGCAACCATCGTTGCTTTGGAATCGGGTTGCCATCATCGATGAATTTACCGGGCTTATCGGATTTTGAGCGCCGAATTCTTGAAAAGAAGCGCGGAGCTGGGCGTCGCGCCGTACGAGGACACACCACGCAAGCGCCGCAGTCCGCTTCGACAGCCACGGAAGGCTCGTCTCCCGCAACTCCGCCACCGGAGCCACCTCGGCGAGTAGGAGGTACTCCGCCGCTGGGAGGCGCGCATGAGCGACGAGCGACGAGGCGTTGTTTTCGCCCTTTCTGAACTTTAATTTGCAACTTTATTAGCTCTATAAAAACGACTTTTTAGAGAAATAATGACGGTTAACTTGTGATATACTTTATTCCGCTTCAAAATTTCTGGAACGGCTCTCGCCAATCACGAAACCCAGTGAATGTGACGTATAGTGAAAGGGAGCGCCGTTGTGCGCGCGCATTCGGCACCTCGCGGCGCCACCGTCGGAGGAGGTGTTTCCGAGTTGTGAAACTAAAATATGATGCGCTAATATTTTTAAACTCTTTCGTTGTCCACTGGGTTTCCGGGACCACTAGCGTGGAGAAACCGCAAAAAAAAGTAGACGCTCAAATACTGTTGGAGGGCCCCTTTAATATGACGAAACCATATATGTCAAAGAAATTATAAAAAACTTCTCATATAAAAATTGAAAAAAAGATATGTAGTATATTTTTAAAATGGCATTGAATAGTGTATTTTTAGCATTTCTTCTCAAGTTTACAGCGGTTTCATAAACTATACCTAAATAAACATAATTTTTAAATTGGCTTAGATACAAGCTTTCATTTGACATGTTTCTTATGCCTTAAATAATTGTACATCGAAAGCTAGCTCGATTCAAACTTGGCCTATTATTGTCAGAGGTGCAAGATTCAAGCATATTTATTTTATACAATAAAAAAAAAAAAAAAGCTTCGAGGACTTCAACTTTTCTATGCAAAATCTTAAATCAGTAAAAAAAAAGTTACAATAGTTACGAAAAAAAGAATCTAAAAGTTTTGAGAATCCAAATGGTGTCACTCGTGAAAACTGAAAAAATGGCAAGACGTACCTTCTGCTCTTTCGAAGCCCAAAACCTGGCAACTTTGCTAACAAGCATTATAAATTTACAAATGATATTTTATTATGTTCAATTCAAGGTTGAAATGAATTACTATTATTTGAATTGACATTACAAAATTTATTCACATGACTATAAAATCAATGTACAACTGACATCTCGAAGGCGGCAAAATACCAGTGATACCAGAAGTAGAAATGCATAACTCCAGGAACATGTAGCACAGTGCACGGAAAAGTAAAAAAAAAAAAAAAAGAACACTAACAATTTTTAAAATATTGCATTTTTTTTTTCCCACAACTCTGGAACATGTGGGAGAACAGGACTGATGGTAAATTCCTGGCTGCCTAAAATATCGAGCCAAGCTCAGTTTAAAGGTAAAAGTAGAAAATGCTATATAAAAAAAAGCTCTATGAACACGCCAAAAAAAAGGTAACACAACTAATGTATAACAGCTGCCCTTAGAATAGAAAAGAAAACCAGGTTCTGTGAAGAGTTTACCAAATGTGAATCAATGTCAAACAAACCGCTGAAGACATGGCAATGAAATACAGTTGAACCTCAATTTACCAAACCCTTATCTAATAAAAGTTGTGGTGTGATGCAATGTTTTTTCATCTGAAGACCATAAATATTTTTCTCAATTTAGCAAATATAATTTTGCATTGTTTTTTTTATTTCACGAAGTGTGCACACCCCATTTTGCACATTGCACAGTAACCTCCACAAGAAGCAAAAAGAAAATCTCTACGGAAACTAATTTTAACGCCTGCGCACATACCACCGCCGAACATTAAAAAAGTGAGGTCCCCGTCTTATCTTTTGAGAAAGTGAGAAAAAAAGAAACCATTGGTGATTATAATAGCTCGTATAAAAAAATGAAAGTCGTTTACAACTCCCTGTAAAGCCGAATTAGAGCGCAGCTCTTGAGGAGGAGGGGAAGGCACGGGGGGGGGGGGGGGGGGGGTCACGTGGCCTGGGGGTCACGTGACCTCGAGGGGTGGGGGCGGAGAAAATTTTCCGCTAAATCTAGTGGAGAAAATTTTCCGCTAGATTTAGCGGGGACAATTTTCCGCTAAATTTAGCGGGGAAAAGTTTCCGCTAGATTTAGCGGGGAAAATTTTCCGCTAGATTTAGCGGGGAAAATTTTCCGCTAGATTTAGCGGGGAAAATTGTCCGTTAAATTTAGCGGGGAAAATTTTCCGCTAAATCTAGCGGGGAAAATTTTCCGCTAGATTTAGCGGGGAAAATTTTCCGCTAGATTTAGCGGGGGAAATTTTCCGCTAGATTTAGCGGGGGAAATTTTCCGCTAGATTTAGCGGGGAAAATTTTCCGCTAGATTTAGCGGGGAAAATTTTCCGCTAAATTTAGAGGGGAAAATTTTCCGCTAGATTTAGCGGGGAAACTTTTCCGCTAAATTTAGCGGGGAAAATTTTCCGCTAAATTTAGCGGGGAAAATTTTCCGCTAGATTTAGCGGGGAAAATTTTTAGCGGGGAAAATTTTCCGCTAGATTTAGCGGGGAAAATTTTCCGCTAGATTTAGCGGGGAAAATGTTCCGCTAAATTTAGCGGGGAAATTTTTCCGCTAGATCTAGCGGGGAAAATTTTCCGCTAAATTTAGCGGGGAAATTTACCCATCATGCACCGTGCGGTTACGCCGACGGCGACGGCGATGCCGCTCCAGCCGGAAACGGGCGCCTAAGAGCTGCGCTCTAAAACGATAGCCCGCCACAGTGGCCAATGACCAACATAGCAACTATGCCACTACGTGACTCCAATGCCAAAGTTTTTCGTGCCTTCATCGTTGTGCATGAGCTTCTCTTAAACAATCTGTAGTCCTGTGCAAAAGAAATCTGAAGATCCAAGCCTAGGAATGTGTCTTTCAGTAAAGGCACTGGATGTTTACTTTTGAGTGGGGAGCACTTTGGAACAGTTCAAGTAAAGCTTAGGACTTTGCTAGCATGTTTTGAGTGAAGTGGTGCAAGAAACTCCTGGGACTTTGCCCACGTGCAATCAATTCAAAGACAGCAGCAAGTAAAATTTAACGAGTGCAAAGCATTGTTGCCAAGGTGGTGAGTGCCGAACAAAATCGGAGTTGCCGACTAGCTATGTGATCATGCCGGATGCATATTTTGGAGTGTTACGACAACCTAAATATACCTACAATGTCTATCCACCACTTTCCAAAGAACTGGTGCACCCTGTCGGATAGTTGGCTCAAGGATATCTTGATAGGAAACTCGTGGAAACAAGGGACATCATTAGGAAGGGAAGGAGAGAAGCTTCCTTGTATGAATTTAGGAACAAAAAATAAGCCACGATGGGCAAAATTTGATGTTTTGGGAGCTCAGTCTAGATCACCATAACTCAATGAAGCCAACAGGATCCAGCTTTGTTGCCCAAAAGAATGTTCGTGCTCACTCGTGCCATGCCCAAGCAACTTCATAATGAAAAACTCTTAAACCAGGAATTTGAAAAAATGGTGGAAACGGGCTCTTCTGTAGGCTGACAACTGAACCAACTGACACAGATTTCGAAATCAAACTCTAGCTATGTCCCACTCTTCGACTACTGATTTTTCCCAGCCGGGTCAAGTGGGACTCTGGCTGTATTGCAAATCTTACTGGAGTAGATCACTCCAGCCCTACAGCAGATAGTACCACCTAACAATGCAGACAGAGCAAACACTGGATGCGGGAAGGTTTTTAAATGTCAAAGTATGAAACTGAATGTGACAATGTCAGACCCAAACCATTCGGAATCGGAAGGTGGGTTATGCAACCTGCCGGCGTGTTTTGCAATGTCACTTCACTGGTTCCACTACACGAGCTTGTGTATTAGACATTATTTAAAATGACGGTCAGTATGCACCTCAATCTCATAATATTGGCACAGTTTGCAGAGGAATATTTGTAAATGATCATTTACAAAAGGCAAGGCAATACAAAAAGAACCTAAGAGATTAATTGCACAGCTAAAAAATGAAATCTCTTAACCAAAAAATATCTGCGATTCAGCAAAGCCTTTGGCTCAAAACTATGACTTGATTAGATCAAGGTTAAACTATAGTACGAGACATTTGGCACAGAGAGTTGCATGCCCTGTCCAGGCCTCATGGCAGATCACTGCAGCTGCCAGTTTGGGTCTACTCCAGTAATTCTTTCTCAGCAAAGACTTCCTTCCTCTCACTTATCTCTTATTTAAAAGTATGGTATCTCTTGTATTTAAAACTATGGTACCCTAAAGTAAGCGTTGTTATATCACAAACAAAGCGATACCAAAAACGTTAAAAAAGCATATAAACACTGATCCCGAAGAGCCCAGTCCGACGTGTACACAGTGCAGAAGACGAAAGATAACCCATCTCCCTATGAAAGCGGAGCTAGCCCGGCTGTCGGTGACTAGGTACAGTGTCACTTTGCTTGTGGCTTAAGGAACAGCAAAAGTGACACCACTTGGAAAGGCTTCAGGTTGAGGTAGATCACACCGCCACTGCAGGGCACTACTTTTCCCTTGTCCTCGAGAGCACTGCAAGCGAACACCTGTCCGACGGGCAGGGATGTTGTTACAGTGATCGTAGTCTCCCCGCCGTACGCTTCGTATAGCCGCAACACCAGGGCACTCTGATGACGCTCAGCATGCTTCACCGTCTCGAGGATAACTGCCGGGGATGACACCTTGGGAAAGGGAAAAAGGTCAAAATTATTAGACTCCGGAAAACATAAGAATATTACCGTAAAGTCCCGAGATGCCCCACCTCCGAAAGATAGCCTACCCTTATGTTTGGCTCGATCTGCTATATCTTTTTAAACACCGAAAGATAGCCCACTCCTAGTAATAGTGATGTTGGGATCAATGATGGCCTTGGCGTAAATGCGGCTAGTTAGCTATGGCGGTATATAAGCAAACGTTGCCGACTGGGAAGTACAATCATCTTTGCTTCGCTGCCCCTCGCCACGAAAACAAGTTTGGAAGGGACACATGACGCAAAAAAAGCATTTGTTCAACTTTTTTTTATTGTACATTGAAAGTTAGCCCTCTCCTCATTTTCACTCGATTTGCTTTTGATTTTTGGGTGTGCTATCTCCCGGGATACTATGGTACTTTCAAGTAATATAGAACTTGATAGTCTCCTCAAGATGAGTCGTAATACTAAAGTTCCTTGAAGTGCTGGCAAGCCACAATTGCAACGAGCTGCTGCACTCTCAAGTTTAAACCAAAAGATAGGAGGAAAAAAAAAGCGTAATGGCCATGTATGTGTGCCTACAGTCAGCAAAGCGAGCAACCGCCACAACCCAGCATGCTCCGCTGTGTTGCAACATGCTCCATTCTCTAATGGCTCCACAAATTCTTCTTTTGCTACTGTTCCTTCTCATTCAAGGAGAGGGGCAGTTGACTCTCGGTTAATTAGAAGTTGACAGGGGCAGCAAAACACTATGCAATGAGCAAATTTTAAGTTAAATTCGCATAAAGCCGACTGACAGAGAATAAACTGTGTGTGCGTGGTGATAAGTTTGGACCCGTTCTTCCCTGTTACGGTTGTGAAGGAAGAAGAGAGGGAAAACGAGAAGCACGTTCATGCAGTCCACGAGGAAGGAAGAGGAAGGCAAGCGTATGCTCAAGAAAAGGAAGAAGGCATTAGCTTTCTTCCTTTTCTTTCATTCGCAATCGGCTGGAGCAGACAGCCTCGGCTACGCCCCGAGCCAGGGGTAAGAGGACTCGGTTACAATCCGAGGAACGAGACCCGGCAACTGGCATCGCTCCAGGCCCGGCGTCTGAACTTCAAGCACTCAACAATGAACAACAAGGCATCGTGCATCAACTACCAAGACTCAAAATCCGTGAGTGATTCATTCAAGACTAGACACCGTGGGTGGGAATTATTAACGGGACGGAGATGGATACTTTGTACACATAGGAACCGGAACGTTCAGCGTTATAATTCTGTTTTTGCTTTGTACTACTTCTGAGTAGCTTTTCCTTTTTTTCCTTTGCTTTCTCTTTGTAAACACAAATCTTTATTTCGATCTTCAACTGTCCTGCCTGTCTCTACTCCCTCCGTATACCACCCGGTTGAACGTGACACTCTCGTTTTACCCATTTGGCATTTGGAGTCAGGCTTTTGGGGTTGTGTTCCTACAAGTCAGGTGGATGGTGATACTGAACGTGACACTCCCATTTCACCCATTTGGCATTTGGAGTCCGGCTTTTAGGGTTGTGTTCCTACAAGTCAGGTGGATGGTGATACTGAACGTGACACTCCCGTTTTACCCATTTGGCATTTTGAATCCGGCTTTTGGGGTTGTGTTCCTACAAGTCAGAAGGATGGTGATACTGAACGTGACACGACCGTTTCACCCATTTGGCATTTGGAGTCCGGCTTTTGGGGTTGTGTTCCTACAAGTCAGGTGGATGGTGATACTGAATGTGACACTCCCGTTTCACCCACTTGGCATTTGGAGTCCGGCTTTTGGGGTTGTGTTCCTACAAGTCAGGTGGATGGTGATACTGAACGTGACACTCCCGTTTCACCCACTTGGCATTTGGAGTCTGGCTTTTAGGGTTGTGTTCCTACAAGTCAGGTGGATGGTGACACTGAACGTGACACTCCCGTTTCACCCACTTGGCATTTGGAGTCCGGCTTTTAGGGTTGTGTTCCTACAAGTCAGGTGGATGGTGATACTGAACGTGACACTCCCGTTTTACCCATTTGGCATTTTGAATCCGGCTTTTGGGCAGGGATGTTGTTACGGTGATCGTAGTCTCCCCGCCGTACGCTTCGTATAGCCGCAACACCAGGGCACTCTGATGACGCTCAGCATGCTTCACCGTCTCGAGGATAACTGCCGGGGATGACACCTTGGGAAAGGGAAAAAGGTCAAAATTATTAGACTCCGGAAAACATAAGAATATTACCGTAAAGTCCCGAGATGCCCCACCTCCGAAAGATAGCCTACCCTTATGTTTGGCTCGATCTGCTACATCTTTTTAAACACCGAAAGATAGCCCACTCCTAGTAATAGTGATGTTGGGATCAATGATGGCCTCGGCGTAAATGCGGCTAGTTAGCTATGGCGGTATATAAGCAAACATTGCTGACTGGGAAGTACAATCATCTTTGCTTTTGCTGCCCCTCGCCACGAAAACAAGTTTGGAAGGGACACATGACGCAAAAAAAGCATTTGTTCAACTTTTTTTTATTGTACATTGAAAGTTAGCCCTCTACTCATTTTCACTCGATTTTCTTTTTGATTTTTGGGTGTGCTATCTCCCAGGATACTATGGTACTTTCAAGTAATATGCAACTTGATAGTCTCCTCAAGGTGAGTCGTAATACTGAAGTTCCTTGAAGTGCTGGCAAGCCACAATTGCAACGAGCTGCTGCACTCTCAAGTTTAAACCAAAAGATAAGAGGAAAAAAAAAGCGTAATGGCCATGTATGTGTGCCTACAGTCGGCAAAGCGAGCAACCGCCACAACCTAGCATGCTCCGCTGTGTTGCAACATGCTCCATCCTCTAATGGCTCCACAAATTCTTCTTTTGCTACTGTTCCTTCTCATTCAAGGAGAGGGGCAGTTGACTCTCGGTTAATTAGAAGTTGACAGGGGCAGCAAAACACTATGCAATGAGCAAATTTTATGTTAAATTCGCATAAAGCCGACTGACAGAGAATAAACTGTGTGTGCGTGGTGATAAGTTCGGACCCGTTTCTCCCTGTTACTGTTGTGAAGGAAGAAGAGAGGGAAAACGAGAAGGACGTTCATGCAGTCCATGAGAAAGGAAAAGGAAGGCAAGCGTATGCTCAAGAAAAGAAAGAAGGCAGGATCATTCGCAAACGGCTGGAGCAGACAGCCTCGGCTCCGCCCCGAGCCAGGGGTAAGAGGACTCGGCTACAATCCGAGGAACGAGACCCGGCAACTGGCATCGCTTCAGGCCCGGGGTCTGAACTTCAAGCACTCAACAATGAACAACAAGGCATCGTGCATCAACTACCAAGACTCAAAATCCGTGAGTGATTCATTCAAGACTAGGCACTGTGGGTGGGAATTATTAACGGGATGGAGATGGATACTTTGTACACATAGGAACCAGAACGTTCAGCGTTACAATTCTGTTTTTGCTTTGTACTACTTCTGAGTAGCTTTTCCTTTTTTTCCTTTGCTTTCTCTTTGTAAACACAAATCTTTATTTCGATCTTCAACCGTCCTGCCTGTCTCTACTCCCTCCGTATACCGCCCGGTTGAACGTGACACTCTCGTTTTACCCATTTGGCATTTGGAGTCAGGCTTTTGGGGTTGTGTTCCTACAAGTCAGGTGGATGGTGATACTGAACGTGACACTCCCATTTCACCCATTTGGCATTTGGAGTCCGGCTTTTAGGGTTGTGTTCCTACAAGTCAGGTGGATGGTGATACTGAACGTGACACTCCCGTTTTACCCATTTGGCATTTTGAATCCGGCTTTTGGGGTTGTGTTCCTACAAGTCAGAAGGATGGTGATACTGAACATGACACTCCCGTTTCACCCATTTGGCGTTTGGAGTCCGGCTTTTAGGGTTGTGTTCCTACAAGTCAGTGGATGGTGATACTGAATGTGACACTCCCGTTTTACCCATTTGGCATTTGGAGTCCGGCTTTTGGGGTTGTGTTCTACAAGTCAGGTGGATGGTGACACTGAACGTGACACTACCGTTTCACCCATTTGTCATTTGGAGTCCGGCTTTTGGGGTTGTGTTCCTACAAGTCAGGGATGGTGATACTGAATGTGACACTCCCGTTTTACCCATTTGGCATTTGAGTCCGGCTTTTGGGGTTGTGTTCCTACAAGTCAGTGGATGGTGATACTGAACGTGACACTCCTGTTTCACCCATTTGGCATTGGAGTCCGGCTTTTAGGGTTGTGTTCCTACAAGTCAGTGGATGGTGATACTGAACGTGACACTCCCGTTTCACCCACTTGGCATTTGGAGTCCGGCTTTTAGGGTTGTGTTCCTACAAGTCAGGTGGATGGTGATACTGAACGTGACACTCCCGTTTTACCCATTGGCATTTGGAGTCCGGCTTTTGGGGGTGTGTTCCTACAAGTCAGGTGGATGGTGATACTGAATGTGACACTCCGTTTCACCCACTTGGCATTTGGAGTCCGGCTTTTGGGGTTGTGTTCCTACAAGTCAGGTGGATGGTGATACTGAATGTGACACTCCCGTTTCACCCATTTGGCATTTGGAGTCTGGCTTTTGGGGTTGTGTTCCTACAAGTCAGGTGGATGGTGATACTGAACATGACACTCCCGTTTCACCCACTTGGCAATTGGAGTCCGGCTTTTGGGGTTGTGTTCCTACAAGTCAGAAGGATGGTGATACTGAACGTGACACTACCGTTTCACCCATTTGGCATTTGGAGTCCGGCTTTTGGGTTGTGTTCCTACAAGTCAGGTGGATGGTGATACTGAACGTGACACTCCCGTTTCACCCATTGGCATTTGGAGTCCGGCTTTTGGGGTTGTGTTCCTACAAGTCAGGTGGATGGTGATACTGAATGTGACACTCCCGTTTCACCCACTTGGCATTTGGAGTCCGGCTTTTGGGGTTGTGTTCCTACAAGTCAGGTGGATGGTGATACTGAACGTGACACTCCCGTTTCACCCATTTGGCATTTGGAGTCCGGCTTTTGGGGTTGTGTTCCTACAAGTCAGGTGGATGGTGATACTGAACGTGACACTCCCGTTTCACCCACTTGGCATTTGGAGTCCGGCTTTTGGGGTTGTGTTCCTACAAGTCAGGTGGATGGTGATACTGAATGTGACACTCCCGTTTCACCCATTTGTCATTTGGAGTCCGGCTTTTGGGGTTGTGTTCCTACAAGTCAGGTGGATGGTGATACTGAACGTGACACTACCGTTTCACCCATTTGGCATTTGGAGTCCGGCTTTTGGGGTTGTGTTCCTACAAGTCAGGAGGATGGTGATACTGAACGTGACACTCCCGTTTCACCCATTTGGCATTTGGAGTCCGGCTTTTGGGGTTGTGTTCCTACAAGTCAGGTGGATGGTGATACTGAACGTGACACTCCCGTTTCACCCATTTGGCATTTGGAGTCCGGCTTTGGGGTTGTGTTCCTACAAGTCAGGTGGATGGTGATACTGAACGTGACACTCCCGTTTCACCCACTTGGCATTTGGAGTCCGGCTTTTGGGGTTGTGTTCCTACAAGTCAGGTGATGGTGATACTGAACGGACACTCCCGTTTCACCCATTTGGCATTTGGAGTCCGGCTTTTGGGGTTGTGTTCCTACAAGTCAGGGGATGGTGATACTGAATGTGACACTCCCGTTTCACCCACTTGGCATTTGGAGTCCGGCTTTTAGGGTGTGTTCCTACAAGTCAGGTGGATGGTGATACTGAACGTGACACTCCGTTTATACCCATTTGGCATTTGGAGTCCGGCTTTTGGCGGTTGTGTTCCTACAAGTCAGGTGGATGGTGATACTGAACGTGACACTCCCGTTTCACCCATTTGTCAGTTGGAGTCCGGCTTTTGGGGTTGTGTTTCCTACAAGTCAGTGGATGGTGATACTGAATGTGACACTCCCGTTTCACCCACTTGGCATTTGGAGTCCGGCTTTTGGGGTTGTGTTCCTACAAGTCAGGTGATTGGTGATACTGAACTGTACACCTCCCGTTTCACCCACTTGGCATTTGGAGTCCGGCTTTTGGGGTTGTGTTCCTACAAGTCAGGTGGATGGTGATACTGAACGTGACACTCCCGTTTCACCACTTGGCATTTGGAGTCCGGCTTTTGGGGTTGTGTTCCTACAAGTCGGTGGATGGTGATACTGAACGTGACACTCCCGTTTCACCCTTTGGCATTTGAGTCCGGCTTTTGGGGTTGTGTTCCTACAAGTCAGGTGGATGGTGATACTGAACGGACACTCCCGTTTCACCCATTGGCATTTGATGTCCGGCTTTTGTGTTGTGTTCCTACAAGTCAGGTGGATGGTGATACTGAACGTGACACTCCCGTTTTACCCATTTGGCATTTGGAGTCCGGCTTTTGGGGTTGTGTTCCTACAAGTCAGGTGGATGGTGATACTGAACGTGACACTCCCGTTTCACCCATTTGGCATTTGGAGTCCGGCTTTTAGGGTTGTGTTCCTACAAGTCAGGTGGATGGTGATACTGAACGTGACACTCCCGTTTTACCCATTTGGCATTTTGAATCCGGCTTTTGGGGTTGTGTTCCTACAAGTCAGAAGGATGGTGATACTGAACGTGACACTACCGTTTCACCCATTTGGCATTTGGAGTCCGGCTTTTGGGTTGTGTTCCTACAAGTCAGGTGGATGGTGATACTGAAGTGACACTCCCGTTTCACCCACACCCATTGGCATTTGGAGTCCGGCTTTTAGGGTTGTGTTCCTACAAGTCAGGTGGATGGTGATACTGAACGTGACACTCCCGTTTTACCCATTTGGCATTTTGAATCCGGCTTTTGGGGTTGTGTTCCTACAAGTCAGAAGGATGGTGATACTGAACGTGACACTACCGTTTCACCCATTTGGCATTTGGAGTCCGGCTTTTGGGTTGTGTTCCTACAAGTCAGGTGGATGGTGATACTGAAGTGACACTCCCGTTTCACCCACTTGGCATTTGGAGTCCGGCTTTTGGGGTTGTGTTCCTACAAGTCAGGTGGATGGTGATACTGAACGTGACACTCCCGTTTCACCCACTTGGCATTTGGAGTCCGGCTTTTGGGTTGTGTTCCTACAAGTCAGGTGGATGGTGACACTGAACGTGACACTCCCGTTTCACCCACTTGGCATTTGGAGTCCGGCTTTTAGGGTTGTGTTCCTACAAGTCAGGTGGATGGTGATACTGAACGTGACACTCCCGTTTTACCCATTTGGCATTTTGAATCCGGCTTTTGGGGTTGTGTTCCTACAAGTCAGAAGGATGGTGATACTGAACGTGACACTCCCGTTTCACCCATTTGGCATTTGGAGTCCGGCTTTTGGGGTTGTGTTCCTACAAGTCAGGTGGATGGTGATACTGAACGTGACACTCCCGTTTCACCCATTTGGCATTTGGAGTCCGGCTTTTGGGGTTGTGTTCCTACAAGTCAGGTGGATGGTGATACTGAACGTGACACTCCGTTTCACCCACTTTGGCATTTGGAGTCCGGCTTTTGGGGTGTGTTCCTACAAGTCAGGTGGATGGTGATACTGAACGTGACACTCCCGTTTCACCCATTTGGCATTTTGGAGTCCGGCTTTTTGGGTTGTGTTCCTACAAGTCAGGTGGATGTGATACTGAACGTGACACTCCCGTTTCACCCATTTGGCATTTGGAGTCCGGCTTTTGGGTTGTGTTCCTACAAGTCAGGTGGATGGTGATACTGAACGTGGACACTCCCGTTTCGACCATTTGGCATTTGGAGTCCGGCTTTTGGGGTTGTGTTCCTACAAGTCAGGGGATGGTGATACTGAACGTGACACTCCCGTTTCACCCATTTGGCATTTGGAGTCCGGCTTTTGGGTTGTGTGTTCCTACAAGTCAGGTGGATGGTGATACTGAACGTGACACTCCCGTTTCACCCATTGGTCATTTGGAGTCGGCTTTTGGGTTGTGTTCCTACAAGTCAGGTGGATGGTGATACTGAATGTGACACTCCCGTTTTACCCATTTGGCATTTGGAGTCCGGCTTTTGGGGTTGTGTTCTACAAGTCAGGTGGATGGTGATACTGAACGTGACACTCCCGTTTCACCCACTTGGCATTTGGAGTCCGGCTTTTGGGGTTGTGTTCCTACAAGTCAGGTGGATGGTGACACTGAACGTGACACTCCCGTTTCACCCACTTGGCATTTGGAGTCCGGCTTTTAGGGTTGTGTTCCTACAAGTCAGGTGGATGGTGATACTGAACGTGACACTCCCGTTTTACCCATTTGGCATTTGGAGTCCGGCTTTTGGGGTTGTGTTCCTACAAGTCAGAAGGATGGTGATACTGAACGTGACACTACCGTTTCACCCATTGGCATTTGGAGTCCGGCTTTTGGGGTTGTGTTCCTACAAGTCAGTGGATGGTGATACTGAATGTGACACTCCCGTTTCACCCATTTGTCATTTGGAGTCCGGCTTTTGGGGTTGTGTTCCTACAGTCAGGTGGATGGTGATACTGAACGTGACACTACCGTTTCACCCATTTGGCATTTGGAGTCCGGCTTTTGGGGTTGTGTTCCTACAAGTCAGAAGGATGGTGATACTGAACGTGACACTACCGTTTCACCCATTTGGCATTTGGAGTCCGGCTTTTGGGGTTGTGTTCCTACAAGTCAGGTGGATGGTGATACTGAACGTGACACTCCCGTTTCACCCATTTGTCATTTGGAGTCCGGCTTTTGGGGTTGTGTTCCTACAAGTCAGGGGATGGTGATACTGAATGTGACACTCCCGTTTCACCACTTGGCATTTGGAGTCCGG